>BRDA01014211.1:61372-78114 GCA_036984385.1 Crenuchus spilurus
AGTGAGCGAAAGAAAGAGGGAGAGAGAGATAGAGGGAGAGAGAGATAGAGAGGGAGAGAGAGATAGAGAGGGAGAGAGAGAGTGAGCGAGAGAAAGAGGGAGAGAGAGAGAGAGAGAGATACACAATGGTATATGGAATAAGTACTAACAGTAGTATTTTTAATGTTGTTAAAATTAAGGTATTTATACAGTCATATTATAACATTATGACCATGTTTTGTCCCCACACATCACAGATGCTGTAGTGAAGGTGTACTGAGGATGGACATCTTGTACAGTGGTGCCCCGTGGGCCATTGATGCCAAAGGGGAATGATAACTGTGATGAGTGTTACAACTGCCACAGTGGACAAGTTAACCTCTATAACGAACAGGTGCGTGCCAGGGATCATCACTGAACAAGTACTGCTACATCTGAGACACATGGACAAGGTGGTTAATAATCAGATATTTTATATATCATTTGTACTTCAGTAGTTCAGTTCCCTGATCTAGAACAAGCAAGAAAACTGATTGTTATATTTTAGTGCTGCCTCACTTAGCGTTCACACTGGCATATTTGCCATTGAAGCATCAAAAAAGTCATGTATGATGGAGGTAGGATGTATATTTTGCAAGACAACACCACAACAATGCACTGCACTGGACAAAATGTGCTGTGTTAATGTTTACAAATTTGGTTCTTTGTTCGGTCAGCCTTTGGTTCGTACTGTGTTCATACTTAAATCACAAAAGTCAAAAGTTTGCTTAAAAACTGACCAATACCAACCTGCTCAGGGGGTCTCGGTTGGCTTATTTGGTGCACAGCAGGGCTCAGATGGCAGCATCCACACATGCTCTAACAAACTGCCCGAACAGAGCATTCACACCATGGTTCGTTTTAATTGAAACAAATCTGATAAGTGTGAACACACTTTTACAACAAAAACTTTTAAACATCATCAAACTATCCTCCCATTCACAGCTTCATGACTTTCTTCTTCTCTAAGATCCACACAAAAGGGCGGAGTCAAACCTTCTTCTTTGTTCATTTCTGACTATTCTGAGCTGTTAAACGCTTTAAATAAACCATGTGACATATCTTCAGTTACAATAAGTGTTGAGTAAGCATTCGTGTTTGAGTCCCAAACAAACAGTACTGAGCCCTCAGTTTGCCTGCTGTTGGGCACCCACCTGTGGTACAAATTTGACCCTATATCATGTCACTTTAGTGCTGTGCAGCCTGAAACAAATTACGTCTGAGACTAAAAATCTAAAAGCTCTAAAATGTTTAAAGCTCAGCAGTAAATTAGCAGCATTAACATTTTGTATTTCATGTAGTTACTGTAAGATTTGTGTATGCAGATTCAGACCAAGAATCCGAAATTCATTCATTCATTAAAAAAAATTGGTAAAAGTTGCAGGTGGCCCTCACCTGTCGTTTAGGTGATTTTTTCTGCAGTGTAGGTGGGTTGGTGTGATTCCTCCAGGCCAGCGGGGGGCAGAACCACTCCACCTCGCTCAGGTAAACCAAGAAGGAGCAGTCTGAGCCGTCTACTCCATAGAAGGCATAGCATGGGTCAGATGTCCAGCGGGCCCGCATCCACTTAACCAATCAAAAAACAAACATTTAGACCAGGGAACCAAAGCAAGAACTTAGTAACTAAAACAAATACCAGAATGCCACTATATATATATATATATATATATACGTATATACAGCACATACAACAACTCCAGCCGAAGGTACAGAACAATCGAGGTACCACAGAAAAATGTGGGTGGCCAAGAGTTGCTATTCTTACTAATAGGTAAATAGCCATAATATTAATAATATTTATAATACAGTTCTTGTCTGGTCTTCATACATATAACCATAAATAAACAAACAGGTACTTACGTCCACTTTTCCAGGGCAGTCAGGAAAGTGCGGGTCTCTAGGAACATCACACTGACCCGATGACCCATCCCTGACAACTGCTGAGAAAATAAACAATACATAAACAACAAAATATAATTCAGTGTAGAAAAATCAATAGCTATTGACTCATTAGTCCATCTCTCTTTCCACATCCATTTTTGTTGAGACGTAACATGCAAAATATCAAGCAAAGGATACAGAACAACAAAAGTCCTGCACTTATTCTTTGGGGTTTACACACAGAGTCCAGTCCATTCCCTTCATCCATATTCTAACATCACAAATGCCTGAAGCTTTTCCCAGTGGTCATCAGGTCCACTCTAAAAACAAAAGGTTCCTGGAAGATCTTCTAGGGCTTCCTCAGATTGCTGACCTGTCTCTACAGACCTTTTCTTGAAGAAAGCTTACTTGAGATGTAAAAGGTTGAGTCTGGTATCCCTTTGAGCTCAATTCACAGAATAATTGAAGTAAACTCCGATCTTCACTAGACTATTTGGTGATTATTTCCTTTCTGAGCCCAACTAGCACAGGTAATGCATGCTCAATGCCAATAGTTCTATGTGGACAATACACAGTATATCATCACAACACTACAGCAATATACACTAAAATATTCATACTTCAAAACATTAAAACTATCTGAATGGTGTATGGCTCTACAGCCCCATGCTCTCAGATCTACAAGCTCAACATGTTCTGTAACCTGTATTAAACATTTAAGTGTCTGTTCTGTCAGTCCAGACCAAATGGGATAACCTTCCATTATTCTCATGCATCCATTCTTGGGTTGATGGTTTGTTCTTTTATAGACTCTGTACTTTTATATAGGTTATCACTGTGGACCAGGATCCAATACTCAACTACTAGTTTTTAAAAGGTTCCAGGAAAGTCAGCCCATAACGTTACAAATATATTGTTTCTGGAACTTTCTTAAAACATGTTATATAATAGTGGTTTGCATGACAGTGTTTTTAAAATATTCCTCATTATACAAACATTAACATTATGATAACGTCTGAAGTAACATTGTTTTTTACTGGTTGTGAATATCATGATGTCAGCACATTTGGGCGAGAGGGGCGAGTCGGCAGTTCATTTGAGCTGGAGGAGGTTCAGCACAGACAGTGTAAAGCTAAGTCAGGTTATGTTTACTTCATATCATGGGTCTCTTCTAAGTGTTTATTTATTATTTATTATTTCTGGTAACACTTGAAAGCCATGTTTCAAAACAGCTTTGAAAGAAGTTCAGTCTAGTAAACTTGACAGACTGAATTTGTAACATTTGTAATATTCAGAAAATGTTCTACTGACTAAAGGTTAGCTGGAGTAGAAGAGGAACATGATGATTACTCTTACAAAAACATATAACTTCATTCAGTTTCTGACATAATATGAAAATGCCTTTTATTTATCACATTGTGTTTAAATGTTATGATGAATGGTGTATAAGAAATGGCCTAAAATGGCTTAGAAAAACATCTGGTTCCACTGACTTCCATTAAAAGTAAAGTAATTTTTTTCCTTCTTCTGTAAACGTCTCATTTTGTAAACAAACTCTGAATGTAGTGCTTGGAACCATGAGAATTTGGAGCTGCGTAGACAAACCAATCAGATGGTTATAATGTTTAGTGGTTTTAATCTTGTGGCTCTTCCATGTATTTCTCATCATGTTAAATTTAGTTTTCTGGGACAACTGATTATAAAAATGATATATAGTCCAATTTCACATTTCATCATTTTAGACCAATCAGAAAAGCGTATGTGGCATTTTTCCCTCATTTCGTTCTGCTTTACATCGAACTGATACGAAAACATTCCCATTGTGCCATATGCAGTATGGCTTCGCTGTCTCTTTCTCTCTCTCTCTCTCTCTCTCTCATTCTCTCGCTCTCTATGGGGATGAAGTCAGCACATTAATTGCTCCACTGAGTTAGCTAACTGCTCGTCAGTGTGTTAGCGTGCTAGCGGCCAGCGGGCAGTCTGCCTCCAGAGCAGAGAGTGGAGATTGATGAAGGAGATGAAGCTGAACATCTACTCCTACTGCGGCCTCCATTTGGCTAATGAGAGAGTACGCAGAGGAACTTTAACCCCCCTCCTCACGGCTCCCTCAACTACCTCGAAAGCACTGCATCAAATCCAGTCCACTTATAACCAAAATCCTTAACGCAGATGACTGTGGAGAGACATGAGAAATAACAGTGTAAGGGTGTTGTCGCAATACAGCATTTTTCTGGTCTGATTGCTCTGGGAGTTTGGTAAGTTTGGTCAAGTGTTGTTTTGGAAAAAAAAAGCTGTTTTGGAGTCCAGGAGTGGTCCAGTGCACCAATATCTAGTCCTTCTGACATGGAGTCTGGGGTTCAGTTCCAGTGAAGTCTGAAAGTGAAAGTGCTGATGTTCAGTTGTCCAGTGGTCTGCACAATATTACATCTTCAGTCCTCCACTGATTATTAAGTGAACACTACTGTTATCCACTTACTACAGGGTGTCCTGTTTGCTTTACACAAACATCTGAATAACTGTAATACTAAAGAAGATCTGGTAATGAAATGTGGATTAATGTCTCACTGCAGCAGCAGGCGACTGATGGAGACACTGGATGGGCGCCGGCCTCCACTCCTACAGCCGCAGAAATTCATCATCAGAAATTAACACCCTTCTACCTGCACTTTAATCACACATATCAGTCTTTTTCACACAGACTGATGATTATTTAATCACCATTTCATCACAAGATCTTCATTAGTATTACAGTTATTTATGATTGCTTGGGTAAAGGAGTAAACAGGATACCCTGTTTGTTACAGGACTGACGCAAGCCAGAGGGCGGAGTCAAGCACCCTCTGGAACATGGCCCCATTTAAAGAATAAGGATTCAAGTGCAGAGAAGGGAGCAGCAACTAAAAAAAGGGGGAAAAAACAATAGAAGCTGGGACAGAAAGAGTAGAAAAGGAAAAAAAAGAATATACACTAAATCAGGGCAGAGCAAGACTAGTCCTGCAGCTATCAAATATTTTTATAATATAGTAGTCCACTGAAAATGTATTAAATTAATCGAGTAATCGGATAAAACATTTTTTGCTTGATTAAAGAGCAATTATAAACATTACTTTTTATAATAATTATAAATAAGACATTTCACATAATAATGAACAACCAATTGGTTTAGTTTTTTAGATAACCGTATTATTTCTTAAATTTGTGTATAGCAACAAATGTAAAAATCTTTTCAAACAAAATTTTTTTGTGTATAAACATTTACAATTGTAAACACAAATTAATTTTATACAGTAAATTTAATACAGTGATAGACAACAGAAAGCACTGATTCAACACACTTTCTTTTCCACTACAGCCAGCATGGATGCACATGTTCAATAACTCATGTGAGGCCAACAACACATTCTCTGAATGGACACGCTTGACTTAAAAGGGTAAAATATAATATATACAGAATGTTTCATACTCTGACAATCTTATTAAGATAGGCTCACATTCTGCTCCACGCTGCATCGTATATTATGTCAAATGTCTGTAATTCAGAATATTAATGAACACTCCTCTTCTTAGGTAGCCCTCAGGAAATGTCTTTCTGTTTCCAGGAAATGTCAGGAGGAGCTCCTAATACGGGTGTGCTCCATTAAAGCATCGCCCCTGTAATTGCTAGAGGGGGGTGTTAGATTCCGGCTCAAACCGCTGCTTTCTCTGAAGCCCACAGAAGAAAATTTACATCCGCTGAGAGAGAGCCGGAGGATTTTTATAGTTAGATTAAGTCAGGGTGGTGGACACTGGCTAAATCAATAGCTTCTGAGCCAGCAATAAAATGTAAATGTGAATAAAAAAAACAGGGTTTTAAATCCTCCGGCATGCCGAACGCACTCTGCTTAATTTGGTTTTACTGCCGGGCCGTCTGCTATTTATTTCCAACTTCCACGGATTCCCAAACCAACAAATCTCAGCCCGTGCGTCACAGCCTCGGCCCGAGAAACGCATTTCTGTAACGCCGAGAGTAGCTCATTTTGACAAATGTGACCAATTTCTGTGAAAATTAGCTAAGCAGCCAAATGAAAGCGCTGCGTTCTTATCTTCTGTAGAAAGCTGATCTAATCAGATGCTGTGGAGCAGCAGATCAGCTGATAATGCTGACAGTCGGCCTTTAATGTTATACAGCTTCACAGATGGATACTGTAGAGTGAAAGACCACAAAACTATATCAGTATAGACAGACACTCTTAAAAAGACAGTTCTTCAAGAGTTCTTTATTAAAGAAAATTGTACTACATGGAACCACGAACACTCAAAGAACACTTCTTCAGATTAATGAAGAATGTGTTGTAGATGGTTCTATTCAGAAGCTATGTGAAACTTTTTCTATATAACACTAAAAAGGGTTCTGCTACTATTATAATGTCCAGCTTAACTAATAATAGAGGAACCTGTTTAGAGCTACATAGAACCAACTGAAAAAATTGACATTCTTAAAAAAGAGGGTTCTTCAAGGGTTCTTTAGTAAAAAAAAACAGATCTAAATAGTACTATGAATGCTCAAAGAACCATTTGCATGATTACAGGGTTCTTCAGATTGATGAAGAACGTAATGTAGATGGTTCTGAAGATGTTTGAAAAAGCTTCTAAAAGCTTCTACCAAAAAGGCTTAAAATTGTAAGAAGAGCAGAACCATTTGTGGTGCTGTATAAATTATTTTTCAGAAAGCTTATAAATTCTTAAAGAACCATGTTTATAAAAAGAACATTCATAATTCTCGTCCTTTGGATATAAAATTCACAAACACTGCTGCTCCGCATATTCAGTCTTCTATGGTAGAAGGTGAGGTAGGACAGTGGCATCAGCTTTTAGCTCAGTTTTGGTGTCTCCCACAAGTTGTTAACAGTTTACAGACTTTAGTACAGCTGTTCCCCCTTCACTAGACCTTCACTAGACATTTAGTACATTTCACACAAGGCATCATGGGAATGTATACACTAGAATAAGAGATATTAGCCCATAAATGTCACTGAGAGGGATGACGGTGGACACAAACACGTAGTAGGTGAATGAAGATTTAATGGTGAAAGTATAAGCACAAATTAAATAAAACTGAAACAAAGAAACTAAACCTAGGAAATAAAACTAACACAGATTCAAGTCAAGCAACGACACAATGATACACAAGGAGGTTAGTTAGGGAGGTTAATCAGGACATAAAGGCTGGGGAACAGGTGAACACAATGACGAAAGGAGAGACAAACAGAACTGGGGTGGATACTTTAAGAGAGACATACATTAACAGAGACCAAAACATGACAATAAACAACATGTTTACATATAAACATTCGTTCATGCATAATAACTAGAATCAAAATGAAAAAAAATGTGGCAGAAATGTTAGAAATAATAAATCAAATTTTAGTTTTTTTAATTGGAGGTTAAAATTATATTTCTAGGTTTATCATAGAAATCAAATTTTCATTCTGCTTACTTATGTTTTAAACTGTATCACAATTGTGTGTGTGTGTGTGTGTG
Organism: Crenuchus spilurus; assembly: GCA_036984385.1. Lineage (NCBI taxonomy): Eukaryota > Metazoa > Chordata > Actinopteri > Characiformes > Crenuchidae > Crenuchus > Crenuchus spilurus. The sequence goes on from BRDA01014211.1 coordinate 68,792, forward strand.
TGTGTGTGCGTGTGTGTGTGTGTGTGTGTGTGTGTGTGTGTGTGTGAGTGTGTTGAGATAACCAAATGCTACCTCTGGATGCTGCCATGCTGTTCTGAAGAATCTGCTCCACTCGAACCGCCATGTTTGACACGTTTTGGGCGATGGCCTGGATTCTCTCCACCAGTCCAGCTGGCTGGATCCTGACACACACAGACACACACACACACACAAAAGATGGTCAGTGATGTTAACTGAACTCAATTCATATGCCAACAAGGAAAACATTATTATTATGCTATTGTGCTCATAACTGCCACTAAAACAGCTCTGAGCCATCACGCCAGGGACTCTATAAGACCTCTGACACTGTCCTGTGGTGACACCAAGACATTAGCAGCAGGTCCTTTAAAGGGGTGGAGTCACTGTGGATTGGACATGTTGTTCCAGTATATTTTACAGATGAACACACTGAGATCTTTGGAGGCCAGTTTTGGTAGTCTGAGCACTACTGACCTCCACAGAAGATCATAAATATTTGGACTCTCAAGTCTGGCCAATTCACCCACATCCAACACATCTACTGAGAGAATTAACTATTCTTTTACCAGACATTCACATGCACCATATTTTTTAGATAATCAACATTCTTCGCTTCACCTATGAGTGTGGTCTTAATGTTCTGGCTCTGTGGTATGAACCCGGCCTATCCTGGCTGCAGTGGGAGCAGTGATTTATTCAAAAATCACACATATGGTCATCAGAAAGACTTCTCAGATCTCATCTCGGCTTTGTTCTTCGGTTCTTTTTTACCAGCAGCTACAATACAGTCGTGATTTTTCAGTCAGTTGAGCCGCAGAATAAACTGTGACACCTTGTAGCTTCTGTGTGCTCTGATCTCTCTCTTTCTCTGTCTACAGCTCTCTCTCCCTCCCTCGCTCTCCTTCTAAAAACATTCAGAAGTGCTAACAGGCAGTAGAGATGCTAATTGCGAGGCACTTGGATGGAGCGTGAAATAGAAAAATCCCGCCGATACAATTTAGTCTGTGAGCGTTTGCCGGCACACTACAGCGACTGAATGGAGCTGGATCGTTAGCGCAGGGGTGTAACAGCAGCAGAGCGAGCGAAGACGCTGACTGGAGACCATTGAACACACGGCCTGAGCAACAACGACAGAGGCGACAAGATCCAACAAATGAGCCTGGGTTAAACGGGCTAAGCTAAACAGCTGATACATCTGCAGTTCACCATCATAAACATGGAAACAATCACTTTATACATCAGTATCCTGACCTTCCATGACCACTTTATCAATTTCCCCTCTATGACTCCTGGTAATATTACATCATCTCACCATCTTTTGAAATGACTGTTCACTTTTTAAAGTTAACAACTAAACAAACATGTTAGCTTTAACATGTACAAGTTACAGGGTAACAGAACATTCTGTCAAATGTGGCCAAAACACAACTTACCATGTGAAATGCTTGAATGCCATTTCTATTTTAGACCAAAACTGGCCCAACTGTAGCCCAATGACTATCATCCAAGAGGCAACTAAGCTTTAAATGCTGCCAATAATGGCAATCATTTAAAGGCCAATTATGGCCCAAATACAGTTAATCATATAAAAATGTTTGAACACCATTTCCATTTTGGATATTTTGACCTGGCCCAAATTTAGCCACATAAATATACCATCAAGCTTAATATGGGATAATTGAGGCTACTTGTCATAAACTGTTAATCTGGATTAATTTGTACAGATAATGGTATCATCCAAGACGTATTGCTTAATGTGGGATAATTGAGGCTCTTTATCATAGCTACTTTATCATGGTTACTTTATCATAGTTACTTTATCATAGCTACTTTATCATTGTTACTTTATCATAGCTACTTTATCATTGTTACTTTATCATAGCTACTTTATCATAGTTTCTTTACCATAGTTACTTTATCATAGCTACTTTATCATTACTACTTTATCATAGTTACTTTATCATTGTTACTTTATCATAGCTACTTTATCATAGTTTCTTTACCATAGTTACTTTATCATAGCTACTTTATCATTACTACTTTATCATAGCTACTTTATCATAGTTACTTTATCATAGTTACTTTATCATAGCAACTTTATCATAGTTACTTTATCATTGTTACTTTATCATAGTTACTTTATCATAGCTACTTTATCATTGTTACTTTATCATAGCTACTTTATCATAGCTACTTTATCATTGTTACTTTATCATTGTTACTTTATCATAGCTACTTTATCATAGATACTTTATCATAGTTACTTTATTATAGTTACTTTATCATAGCTACTTTATCATAGCTACTTTATCATAGTTACTTTATCATAGCTACTTTATCATTGTTAATTTATCATAGCTACTTTATCATAGTTACTTTATCATAGTTACTTTATCATTGTTACTTTATCATAGTTACTTTATCATAGCTACTTTATCATAGTTACTTTATTATAGTTACTTTATCATAGCTACTTTATCATAGCTACTTCGTGATAATACTCTGCACAGCACACATGTTTAAAGTTTGATGTGGCATTTGAACTTTGGGCCAAATGTGGAAGAAATGCCTAACGTGAAAAAGTTTGAAAACCATTGCTATCGTGTACTAAAACTAGGTCAACTGTAGTCCACCAATTGTACCATCCCAAATGCATGGTTTAATTTGGAATTATTGAGCCTTGGTTGAAATTTGACCCAAATACAGTCTATTCATTTCTCTTTTGAATCAAAACTGGCCCAATTGTAGTCATATAAATGTATCATCAAAAAGTTATGGTTTAACTTGGGATAATTGAAGTGTTGACCAAATGTAGCCCAAATAGCATGTAAAATATTTGAATGCCATTTGGGCCAAAAATAGCCCAACTACAGCCATTTGGGTATGGAATTTAGAATAAATTGAGGCTGTGGCTTGGCACAGATTTAGATGAAGTCATCATCATTCCTCCGTAGTGTGTGAGCTAAAAGGTAGTAAGTTTGAGCCAGAACTGAGTCATCATTCATTTGCTATCTGGACAGTTATTGCCAGTAATAACAAAATCATTTTGTAATTTAATAGAAATAAGTTCTCATTGAAACAATTGAAGACATTGTACTGAGAGTGCAGATTCTAAGCTTCCAATCCATCCACATTTGTGTTTGTGAGTACTAAATTAGATTTTATTTTAGATTTTATTGTGATCTGAATTTGAGCAGGAATACTTTACATTGTGTCAATCCATCCATCCATTATCTCATCTGCTCAGTCCTGATCAGGGTTCCTCCACCCCCTCACTGGGCACAGGGTAGGGCATTACAGACTATCCTAGCCAAGCCCAGGATAGGGCACCAATCCATCACTGGGTACACACACACACACACACACACACACACTGGAGACCCTAGTGAAAACCCATGAAGACATGGGAAGAACATGGAAACTCCACAATGATAGGGACTTGAACCCATGACCTCAGCACAGAGAGATGAACATGCTAACCACTAAACCACCATACTGCCCCTTTGCTGCAATATTTTAGTAAATCTTTACATTAAAACTAATCAAAATATGTCAACAGTAGAAGCTAACTTTCATGACTATCAATGTAAACTGGGTAATCACATTTAAATAGCAGAGTAACATGACTATAACTGATATCTAAAGCTAAAACATTCCTCATTACAGGTTAAATATGAGTCCTTATGAGGCAGAATGACCCATGATAATCAGCTTTGCCCCATCACACAGCAATACCAGTTACAACACTGTAAATGCCTCACAAAAGACGTCATCACACATTATCAGGGATCAGCTGAGGGTCAGGTATTGTCACGGGCTACTCGACCTTGGAGGGCTTGAAGGCGCTGTAAAACCTAAGCAATCATTCCATCCCCTCAGAGTGGATTACTGTCCCCAGACCAAATCCCCAGACACCATCACACCCATCTCGCTCTGTAGCTCTTCACAAATCTGCCAGCGAATTAATGCCATACCACCAAGGACATCCATCTCCCCATCCCACGAGCTGTCTCAGCCGGGCCTCACCATTTGGAAACCCACGTTTCTAATTAACACTTAACCCTCCTAGCTACCCCCATGGCCTACACGCCTTCATACATTTCGGTTCATTAGGTCTTACAATTCCTTGAAAGAAATAGAGAAATTCTGGTGAAAGTTCAAACTGTAAATATTCAGTCAACAGTACCAAGTACACATTTACTAGGACTTGATGTTTTTGATGTGCATGGTCATGTTTTTAACAACTGTAGTTAGATGATATATCATCCCCAAGTTAAGATTTAATTTGTGATAATTTAACTTTGGACCAAATGTGGCCCAAATACGACCAACTATGTAAAATGAGCAAAATGATTTCTATGTTGGGCCAAAACTGGGTGATATAACATGGGTTTAAGTGTTATAACTCAGGTATTAGACTGTTATAACACAGGTATAGGAGTGTTATAATATGGTTATAACACAGGACTGTTTTTCAATCAGTCAGAGCAAGTGGAAGGAATTAATTGTGTCATGATGTAATACATACATTTTAATTACATATACTGTATCAATAATGCAATCTAAACCTGATGTATAAAAAAATTTAAATAATAATAATAATAATAATAATAATAATAATAATAATAATAATAATATAACAACAGTACAGTACATTATAAAATAAAAATAGTTCTGAGCGTTAAGCACAGACAAAGGGGAAGTCCCTGGGCAACAGAGATGCCAGCAAAAGTTAGTTTTTATCTCCAGACATCTTTAAGATATTCAGTTGAAGAAGCTCTGACCTTGCTAAGGGTTCAGCTGTCATACTGAGCAGTCCCTGGGGGGGAGCTCAGAGAGGAAAAAAGCAAACGTTATGAGGGTCAGCTTTACTGACCAAGCCCTGGCACAGGTCATCCTCTGTGTCACCCTCTTTTGATTTGATCTGTCACTAAGACAGAACATTATGCTCATAAATAGAGGGAGGATGTGCGAATGTAGAGAGAGGGGCGGGATGTGTGAGGAAACCTCACTCACGGTCCTGTCAATTAAAATAGCTTTTAGTGTGCCTAGCATTTAAAGCAACATATATCTTTACCTTTACGTTATAAAACAAGTTCACGGACAGTATTCATCTAACCAGGGGTGCAGAAATGTTTGCACATGACAGCAAACAATGTATGAAGTGCAGTAAGTTTAACTAATAAGCATAAATGATCAGCAAAATATGATTTTTATTATTAAAACGTCAATTACTATGAGGCCTGTATGTATTTAGCAGAGCTGTTGATAATGATAACTGAATGAATATAGTGTTTGTGAAGAGTGTATTGGCTACTTCTTAAATCTGTGACTTTTATTACACCCTAAACATTATTATACAGTAATTACATGGATAATAACTGCAAACTGGCTGAGTTATTGTTCAGTTCTAGGAGCGACTGGGGGACCAGTTGGTATTGTGCAGCTCAGACTTTGCTGGCTTTCATCCCTGATGGCTCGTTAGTGAAACGTGTTAACAGGAGGTCCTTGTTTGGTGTGAGGACAGTCATTAGAGGCTTGACTGTGTAGTTTCCACTTTCACTGGCATATTTTAAAACTCATAATCATCCCTTTCACAGCAACTTTAAGTTTGAATTTAACATGCAAACATTGAGTGTGTTAGACTAAAATGGTTGCTAGTCCACATGAACCCAATCAGCATTTTTGCCCCCATATGAGTGCAGAAACGAGCCAAAAACACTTCAATTAGCATGTCAGTAAATATAAGTTTCTAAGATAAAGAGCCACTTTGCTTCCAAAGAGTCTGTGGGGGGCAGCAAAACATACTGTTTACACTTGTAAACAAATGTAAGTCTGGGAGTTGAAGTTTGGGTGAACGAACACTAGTTGGGGAGAAGAGTGTCTAGTGAAACACTTTGGGTGATGTCCAGGAAAAGAATGCCAGGCCTGGAGGGTGTGTTGGCAACAACAAAAAAAAAGCCAATCCAGTGGGGTAACTGGGCTATGGGCGCACTGTCCTGGGAAACAACAGCAGCCTGGGAGTAGTGGTGTCCAGCAAAAGATTACAGCAATCAGCCAAACCAATGAATAAATGGTCTCCAGTGAAACAAAACATCTATCTATCTATCTATCTATCTATCTATCTATCTATCTATCTATCTATCTATCTATCTATCTATCTATCTATCTATCTGATGCAACATCAATCTCAGTGACAGAAAATTACATTTATGTACTTAAATCCATTTACTTATTTATTTAAATCCAAATCTAAATTCAAAAACACCTAGACACATATGGACAGGACCGCAGCCTTAACATGTCCATAGGTTCAGTCAGTTTATTTGATTAAAAAAAAAAAAAACAGCTATGGGACACGTGAAATCATTCAGGAACAACTGCTGTTGCTGGTAATGAATTTGATGCTAGAAATGCCTCTAAAGCCCTGTTAGGATTTAATTCAATTTACATTTTTCTGCGGTAATTTCTTCTTTTACAGGACATTCTCTGTCATTTTATTTATGTCTGGATGCTCAGTTTTTCCACTCATCCTGTGAAGACTGGATTACTGTTTTTTAGCTAACTCTGAGCTTGTCTTATCCTTTTAGTTCCGTCTGAAAGCAAATTTCTGATTTTCCAGGTTGATGTCATGTCACAAACCAAAAAAAGCTTTTAAAGAGTCACTTAAAAAAATGATAGCTATAATAAAAATTATACTTTAATAAAAATAAAGTGTTAAAGCTTTAAAAGAGTGACTTAATAATTTACTTGGTCTGTATGGAAGTTCTCTCACTCTATACTCTACCTGAGAGTGCATTATGTGGAGGAAATAAAAACTAAAATCCATAAAAAAGATGAAATATCGACTTATTAAAGAATAATACAGACTTATTAAAGCAGTGATTATAAGTAGAAATGAACTGTGATCACATGATAGACATTCCCTCCGAAACACACCCCTTTAGTTATTTTAATGCCGTCCGGATTCAGGAGGTCAAACACAGGGTAGACATGTACAATGTTAAAAATAGACGCACCCCTTATAAACTAATCCACTCTGAATAAGGTTTTAAAACTGTGAACAGAAAGTTTACTGTCTCTAAGGTTCGCACCTAAGCAGGAAGCATGAGGAGGTGTCACACCTAATTTTGAGCTGCAGAGAAAAGCACAGCATCCGTTTCACACACTGAATATGTGTGTTATCCTTCACACCCACTCTTAAAGAAGCTGACACAGTAACACTCCTTATGAATCCAGTATTCACAATGCATTATGATTGATTATATAATAACTTTTAATGACTGCCATAATATACAGCATCATAATATCCATTCAAAAACAAAACAAAGCAAAATGACTCGTACTAATGCTATAATGCACTGTAACATAGGTAAACATAATGTCATTATATCAGATCAACTGAAGTGTGTTTTAAACACCTTTGGAAAAAAAACACTTCACTGTAGTATGTAATTCCTTATGGAGCATTATAGGCACATTATATAATGCCTTATGCTTTAAGCATTGAGTGAATTATAAATATGTAATTTGACAAGTCATATCTGCATGTCATAATGCATCATAACACATAATACATGAAGTATACCAAATCTGTGTTATAATGCATTACAACATTTGTATATGTAGTATATAAGCTTAGTAGTATATATTGGTATGTTTTTTATGGATATTGTGATGCATTATTACATAAGTCATCACTTTTTCTTTCTATAACATGGCTATAACAGGCTTATTACAGTCATTATGAGGTATTTGCCATTTAATGCATTATATATGTTCAATACAGGATTTATAAGTGTTACTGAGGGTTCTTCAATGGTTCTGTATAAATGGTACTTTGCTTTGTGCAATTGCTCTTCAAATTGAATGATTACATATGTAAGACATTCTGCATCAATGGGAAGAATCATTTAGGGTCCATTTACATTGCTTTCACTTAGGAACCATTACTTATTGTTTCTGTACATTTAAATTTGTGTATTTGTGTATGTGTCTACAGAATGAATTGACACACTATGCTAACATGCTCAAGATCTTTAATAATATAATATGATCATAACATCATAATAAAATAGATACTTAAACTTACACTGGAATATTTAGGATCTGCAAATTTTAATTACTTTTAAATGGGCATGCCAGCTTTGAAAGCCAAGAAGCAGAGTGAATCTGAGGTGGGAGAAGGTAGAAGAACACAAAATAGGCAGACAGAGGTAGAGCGAGTAAAGAGAGAGAGAGAGAGAGAGAGAGAGAGAGAGAGAGAGAGAGAGAGAGAGAGAGAGTTAAACTAGAGAGCATTAATGTGCTCCAGGCTAGGCTTCGCAGCATGGCCTCATTTGGCCTGTATCACTCTGCGGAGAAGCAAGAAATTTGATAAAGCTCTGGCTCCCCAGTTATCTATCTCGCACATACTCTCTCACCCCTTTTGCTCTATCTATCTTGATCGTCCTAACTCTCTCGTTCATTCCCTAGCTCAGTCTCTCTCCCACTCTCTCTCTCTCTCTCTCTTTAAATTCCTGGCCCGTTAGCAAACACCTGCCCTGAGGGCGAATCGCAGACAAAGGGCCAGAAACATCAGAACCAATTCCACCGTACACAGACAGCGTGTCAACAGTGATGAAAATCAGTGCAGACTCTCTCTCTCCTATCTCTACCTCTCTCACTTGCTCACTCTAAGCCGTCAGACAGACAATGATGGCACAGACTGACTTTATTTCATCATTGCATCATCAGCAAGCCATGAAGTTCCTCAGCAGAACCAGGTCAGGCAGTCGTTCCAGTATCAGCCAGGTAAACGATTAACAAGTAATGATGCTGAACTATGGATGATATCATCTTTATTCAGATTATTTAACCACATGTAGACCCTCAGGCTGACTTTACATGACAACTTCTCAGTTCAGCATGCTTTACATTATGTAATTCAAGTGCAATTTAGTTTCATGCATGTTTCATTCATTCAAAGTTCTACAATGACAAGCCTGCCGTAGCCTTTCATGCGTTAAATAAACCCATCGCATTCCATATTTTCTGTGACGTTAGAAATGGAGACTCGAGTCAGTAACTCAAACGTGATTTGTACTCAAGTTGGATGTTGACTGGCTGGCAGCTGACCCAGACTTGTTCTTCAGATACACTCAACTCAACTAGGACTTGTCCTTCACTGACTCGCAACTTAAATCAGACTCATCCTTCACTGACTTGCAACTTAAATCAGACTCATCCTTCACTGACTCGCAACTTAAATCAGACTCATCCTTCACTGACTCGCAACTTAAATCAGACTCATCCTTCACTGA
>BRDA01014211.1:78214-89884 GCA_036984385.1 Crenuchus spilurus
CACTGACTCACAACTCAAATCAGACTCATTCTTCACTGACTCACAACTCAAATCAGACTCATTCTTCACTGACTCCCAACTTAAATCAGACTCATTCTTCACTGACTCACAACTCAAATCAGACTCATTCTTCACTGACTCACAACTCAAATCAGACTCATTCTTCACTGACTCGCACCTCAAATCAAGACTCATCCTTCACTGACTCGCAAGTTAAATCAGATTCATCCTTCATTGACTCAGAAGTTAAATCAGACTCATCCTTCACTGACTCAGAAGTTAAATCAGACCCATCCTTCACTGACTCGCAACTTAAATCACACTCATCCTTCATTGACTCGGAACTCAAATCAGACTCATCCTTCACTGACTCTGAACTCAAATCAGACTCATCCTTCACTGACTCTGAACTCAAATCAGACTAATTCTTCACTGACTCAGAACTCAAATCAGACTCATTCTTCACTGACTCGCAACTCAAATCAGACTCATTCTTCACTGACTGGCAACTTAAATCAGACTTATCCTTCATTGACTCGCAAGTTAAATCAGACTCATTCTTCACTGACTCACAACTCAAATCGGACTAATTCTTCACTGACTCAGAACTCAAATCAGACTCATTCTTCACTGACTCGCAACTCAAATCAGACTCATTCTTCACTGACTCGCAACTTAAATCAGACTCATTCTTCACTGACTCGCAACTTAAATCAGACTCATCCTTCACTGACTCGGAACTCAAATCAGACTCATCCTTCACTGACTCGGAACTTAAATCAGACTCATCCTTCACTGACTCGGAACTCAAATCAGACTCGCTCTTCACTGACTCATAAACTAGATCATAAACTGACTCATCTAATTCAGTGATTTGTAACTCAACCCATACCAGTCCTTCAATGGCTTTCAACTTGCCCTGGTCAAATTCCCTCACTGACTTGCAGCTCAACTCAAATTTTTGCTTCATTGACTTGCAGCTAAAATCAGACTAGTGCCTAATGGACCTCCAGCTCAGCTCAGACTAGTGCTTCATTGACTTGCAACTCCAACATGTGCCTAATGGATAATGGACTTCCAGATCACCCCAGACTCATGCTTCACTGACTTGCAACTTGTCCCTAAACACTCCTCATAGTCACTGTTTTATATAAAAGAAAAAAACAGTCTCAAGTGTTATGCTACTGTAATTATACATTATAAAGACAGAAATAAAGAAAAGAAAAGAAAAGAAAGAAAATAAAGACAGGCAGAGAGATAGAAAAGAGAAATTCAGCCACTCATTATAAAGCAAAGCTCCAGTCTCTGTGGAACCATAAATCACTGAACTGCTCTGCCGAGTCATAGAGCTGCGTCCAGAGCCACATGTTCTGACCCTCAACTTGCTTCAATCTGCCTGGCTTCACCTGAGCTGAGAAATCTCAGTTCATTCTCTCTAGCTAACACGAGACCTGAACTAATCCACCAGAGGCCTGCACTGTGTTAATGGACACCGAAGCCAAAAAGCAAGCATGAGCAGCCAAGCCTGGCCTGCATTCGGGGAAGTCTTCTGTTAATAAAAAGTCAGCTTTTGCTAATTAAATCTAATCAGATTCAGGGCCACGCCTAAACGCATCGACCATTTCAGGTTAACACCTGTGCCAGGAGACATTTATCAGCATTTCCATCCTGCAGCCTTACAGAGCATGCTCCAGTGCCTTCTCCACACATCCCTGGCACAGAGCCTCCGAGAGGAAATACAGGTCTGCATTAATGGAAAGGCAATGGACGGTAATTACAAAATAAAAAACATAGTTAAATATTTATGACCTTGGTTCAGGTGGTCAGTTTTCTGAATGTGTTGAATATTATATCCTGGAAGATTTACTGGGTCATTCTAGCTGCTGTATCATCTGCTGTAATATCTCATTTAAATACATTTCCCAAATTAACCAAACACTTTCAGAGATTGTAGTCCACCTATTTCTCTGTATACTTTCTTCACCTTGTTCTTCAATGGTCAACACCACCATAGAGCAGGTGGATCATTCTCAGTGACAGAGATGTGGTGGTGGTGTGTTACTGTGTGTCAGAACTGCTGATATTTTTAAACACCTCAGTGCCACTGTTGGAGTGAAAATAGTTCCAACCATTCAAATGCATCCTGTGACCACCAATGAAGGACCAACACAAACTGCAGGAGATGAGTGACTGTCTCTGACTTTACATCTACAAGGTGAACCAAAAAGGTAGGGGTGTCTAATAGAGTGGACAGTGTGTAGACACAGTGCTTAACATCTCTAGCAGCTCACACACTAACACACCACCACCACAACAGTGTCACTGAGAATGATCCACCTGCGCTGTGGTCCTGACTACTGAAGAACATATATAACATGTGTATATTAGTGTGTGTGTGTGTGTGTGTGTGTGTGTATATATAATTACATATTTATATAACTGAATAGTATTACTGAACGTTTACTCTTAAGGGTTAAACTTGGCTTTGCTTGCCGAATATCCAGCCTGAGAGTAAAACAGAGAGCAGGCATGTTCTCCAACGCAGGCAGAGTCATTCATCTTTGAACATTTTCCAATCACTGTAGAACCATATGCCCCTAATAACAGAGATATTTTTCATAGCTAAGCCACCGTTCCACTTTTCCACTTTACTCGCTCTCCTCCATCCTTCATTTTCCCTTTCTGATGAATTCTCCTCATCGCCAGTGGGAGGGAACGATCATGTGATGAAGGATGGACCACGCTGCTGCCACTGGCACACAACAACCCAGCCACACCAATCACAAAGACAAAACAGCCAACAGTCCAAATTAGCCACTATTGAGGTGTGAGCATCAAACACCTTGTCACACCCATCGTATGTGGGGGGAAAAGAGAATAGAAACGTTGCATTCTGGTTATTTACTTTAAGTGACCATGAATGGGATGATTTAGGAATGTTGTGTTTAACAATACATGTCAACACTTTCAATACTTTTCTAAAAAGTTGCTGTGTTTTGTTTTTAGTTGCTGTGATTTGTTACATTGTTTGTGAGTTGTTTTGCTGTATATTGACGTAAACTGCTGTATTTTAAAGCAGGTTGCTGTATTTTGCTATATTTCAACATTTGTTGCTGTATTTTGATGGTAGTTGCTGTGTTTCGACATTAGTTGCTATATTATTTTTGTATTTCAATGTTATTTGCAAAATTTTGATGTTAGTTGCTGTATTTTGCTGTATTTTGACATTAGTTGTGATTTGTTACATTGCTTGCTAGTTTCTATATTTTGACAAAAAAATGCTATATTTTGCTATAAATAGTTTGTGTTAAATTAGTGCAATTTTGAAAAAAAAAATTAAAGAGCTGAAATGGATAAATGTGGGTTCAGCATCTTCTCCTCCCATTCAGTCCATTCATTCTTTTCTAAGATCCACACAAATAAACTATGTGTCATATCTTCAGTTACAATTAGTGTTGATATTTGAGTCCCAAACAAATAGATCTGAGCACTCAGTTTCTGTCCTGCTGAAGGGCGCCCTCTACTGGTACCTACATAATTTATCTTCAGTGCTGGGCAGGAAAGCTTTGAATTTACACCTTTTATAACTTAGTTCATGACTCAAACGTGTTGAGTAGTTCTATGAGGAAAACAAGTTCTGTCATGTTGCATCACTGCAATTTTTGAAGGCCCTCATGAAGTGATAAAAGCTCTACGATGAGGAAAAATACAAGCTGCACATTTTTATGACCTTGTTGTAACATCAGCATTTAACAAACTCAGGTGTTTCAACCACATTTGGTCCAAAAGAGCTTCAAATTGAGTTTTTAACAATAAGATACTTTCAGCACCATGAATATAAATATAATGTACAGAAAGCATTAGCTCACATCTACTTTATAATAAATGAACATACATGCAGGTCTTTCTTCATTGAAAGCTAATATAATTTTGCACATTCCAAAAGTGTCAAAGTGTCCCCAAACTTGTGATAGGTGGTGCATCTAGCAAATTCAGCATTCAGCATCAGACAGAGTGCAGAATAAGAGCTGTTCAAAATGAATTTGGAATATCTAAGCCCATTTATAGTATCTACAGTTACACATGAATCTGTTCACAAACAAGCTACATTACCTTATTAATATTTTAGCTAAAATAACACTCAGGCTATTTGCTAAATAAAACATTCCCAGTCTGCATTATTTATTCATCATGGGAAACTTTAGCAAACTGTCCGCATCTTTCTAGACATTAGAAGCATTATGGACTGTGCTGTGATGTTCAGTAATCTCATTCCGACTTTATTATGTGGTTGCATTACAGACTGTTACTCAATCATACATGAAAAAATTCAGTATCATGAAAAAGTTCATTTTTGTTCAGAATTTAATAAAAATTGTAAACTGTTGTTTGTATTAATTACACAAAGTGACCTGCCTTTGCTTTTATGTTAATGTTCATCAGTTTGGCTTGTAGCTCATTAGTTGAGCCAATCAGTCACAGTAATATGATGGTCAGTAGTAGTGTTGGCACTGTGGGCAGCTGCTGGGCATCTCCATAAAGCTTCTCAGTAGATGGAAGCATGAAGTGCTCTAAAATCTCCTGGTAGATGTTGACTTTAGACTAAAACACAGTGAACCAACACCAGCAGATGACATCACACCTCAAACCATCACAGACTGCAGAAACTGTACACTGGACTTCAGACACCTTCTGTGTCTCTCCACTCTTCCTCCAGATTTGAGCAGCTGATTTACAAATAAACTTTCATCTGAAAAGAGGACTTTGTACTGAGTAACAGTCCAGTTGTTTTAAGACACTCCTGATGTCTCTGGTTCAGGAGTGTTGATATTATGAATGTGTCAGTTGTGAGGGATACACAGTGTTTATACTGTAGGGTGACCAGACGTCCTCTTTTACCCGGACATGTCCTCTTTTTGAGACTTAAAAATTACATCGAGCAGAATTTCACAAATGTCCGGGATTTTGTTTTACTCAAGAAGCATTTCGTGCACAAAGCAGCTTCGCCTTCCTTCTATTCCGTTTGGTTTGCTTGAGTGAGATGCTACGCTATATTAAATGGAGATGGGAGAGCATACGGGAATACAAGCCGTTCAACATCAGTTTTCCTTTAGGCGGCCCACAAGCTCACCGATTGGCTCTGCCATATCTTGCTAACGTGTGATTGGCTGTCGCCGCTCTCACTCCCTCAAATAGCTGGACTTTCACCTCTTAAGTTGTTAACATGCTGAGTGTTTGTTTTGCCTGTGTCACGTCAGCTACACTTATTTTAATATCAGAGGTTTCATATTAAAATTAATTAACATTAACATTTGAGTCTGTGAGCGTCTACCAGTCTGTGATAAGCCATCCATTTACATGCCTCTAAGTTGAACTAATATCAACTAAGTCAGAATTTCTGCCTACAATTTTTACTCAAAAATAAGGTATAATTATGTGTGACCCTACATTCCAACCATAAGTGTAATGTTGGTGATGCTACATGCTTTTAACAGTTTATTATTATTTAATAATATGTAATGTATTAATATTTTATTATGAATTATTTTATTATTCATAATAATGTTTAATAGTTATTATTAGTATATTATTAATAGTAACTAGAAATTATTAATAAAATATAAATCATAATTTCTCAATATTTATTGATAATTAATAATAATACAATTTATGCTCAAGCACAAAAAAACCCAGTATATACAGTGTTATCTTTATTATAGATGTCAAAAAGTATTTGCAGCTCCCAGTGTTTTCTTTTACGTGGAAAACGGGTCCAAATGGCTTTTTGAGTGTTAAAGGTTGCGGACCCCTGCTCTAGAAACATTTCAATATTCCTTACTGTGGCATGTCTACTGATGGCAGTAATCATGGAGAAGTGAAAATGTTCCTTCTGTTCAGTCAGCATTTTGACTGGAAGAATTGTGGTGTGCAAAGTAAATTACTTGAAATTAAAAGAACCCAAACAAAATTATAAATTTCCATGAATGTCCTAGAGTACTACATTTTTTTATATCTGTGTATTTAAACATGTGATATATTATACCCCCCCTCCCCCAACTCCGGTGCTGAGGTGTCTTCTTTTTCATCATCTCATATCTGGTCACCCTCTTATACTGTTTAAATAGTCATTTTCTCAAATACTCTAATCATTTGAGATACTGATGAGCTATAACTCAAACTGATCAACATTAAAATAAAAAGTGTGAAATATTTACTTTATGTGTAATGAATATAATATATATGAACATTTACATTTTTTATGAAATTATGAACTTTTTCACAAAATTCTAATTTTTTGAAGTGTGACTATATAAACATGGACAAAAGCAAAAAAACTATAGTAGGTCATTTGGGAAGACTGGGAATGTGGAAATGCTTGGAAGATCCTGTTTGCTGTAGCTCTAATATCTTGCACCAGAATTAGCATTAATATTAGCAAAAAGAATGACGTTGTACCTGTTAATGGCCGAGCTGAGCTCCTCCAGGCGACGTGACTCATTGATATTGTCCAGCTTAGACAGACTGTCCATCCGCTTCATAATGACCTCCAGCATATCACTGATCTTCCTCAGAACTCCTCTGGACTCCATGCCTCCCAGTACTAAACACACAAAACACAAAATTTTATTAGAAAGACTTCGATTAAATATATACTGTATATACAGTACCAGTCAAATGTTTGGACACACTCTCTCATTCAATGTATTTTTTTTTGTTTGTTTGTTTTTTCCTACATTGTAAATGAATACTGGAGCATCCAGAATATGAAGGAACACATAAGAAATCATGTAGTAAACTTAAAAGTGTTAACCAATCCAAAATATGTTTTAGATTTTAGATTCTTCAAAGTAGACACACAAGTGATGTCTCAAACACATTAAGAGGCAAGAAATGCAAGTCATGAACTCTTGACAAGACACAGCTGTTAACTGAAAGCCATTCCAGGTGACTACACTGTAAAAAATATCCTTGTTGTTTCAACTTAAAAATGTTAGTGTCCATGCATGTAAACTCAGGAAGCGTAGTTAGTAAACATATAAACATGAAATATTGAGTTATCACAACAAATTCAGTGCTTGGTAGTCATACCAACTACAATATTTAAGTTAGGTTAATGACAAGGCAAGTTTATTTTTTACAGTGTTCCTCATAAAGCTGACTGAGAAAATGCCAAGAAAGCCGCATCTAAGCAAGAGGTGCCTACTGTGGAGAATGTAAAATATAAACATATTCTGGTTGTTTAACACTTTTGTTTACAAAATAATTACATATGTGTTTCTTCATAGTTTACACGACTTTAGCGTTAATCTACAATGCAGACCATTTTTAAATCATGAAAAAACACTGAATGTGCAGAAGGTGTGTAGAAACATTTGACTTGTACTTTATATATACATCAAAACCTCCCTGTTACCAGATTGATGCCACCACTATCCCCCTCCATCTGGATTGGCATCTCCACCCAAAACATTCCCCACTCTCAAACTAATGCCACCAGTGAAGCCCTTTACATCTGGACTGACACCTCCCAGCCATCTGACGCCACCACTACCTCCATCCAAATCGTTCCCCACTCTCACACTAATGCTACCTATACTGCCCTCTACATCTGGACTCACACCTCCACCCAAACCTCCCCCACTTCCCACTGACACCAACAATATATCTTCTCTACTTGGACAGATGCCTCCCCCCAAAACTTCCCCTGCCCATAAAATGACACCACTACTATTCCTCCTCCAGCTGGACAGATGCCTCCAATCCAAAACTTGCCCCACTCCCACATTACCTCCACCAACTGAACCAACAAAACCTAACACCCTCTACCCCCTCATTCCCACCCTGACTCCACTGTGATGCTCAACTGCAAACCTAAAGAATCAAGGTGTAGGTTTGAGTTGTAGCTCTGACTTTCAGCCTCTGTTCTCGTCTCCTGCTCAGGTTTAATGGATCTTTAGCTCTTTCTCTTTCTCTTCTGCTCGTCTGTCAGCATGGAGCTCTTATGCCAGTGTAAATAAGCTTCTCTGTGTCTGTGTGGAGCTCACAAACAGGCAGTCACATGAACACACCCCTGACCTTTCATATCTAACAGAGTACATCATATCTCAGATTATCAGAGACAGAGAGAGAGAGTGAGAGAGAGAGTGAGAGAGAGAGAGAGAGAGAGAGAGAGACAGAGAGAGAGAGATGGAGGGGATAAATGATGTTGACTTTGTACTCCATTGCTAAGCCAAAGATTATTATAGGAGATGAAGGGTGAGCAGTGATATTACACTCACTATCTGAATGAGAGAGAGAGAGAGAGAGAGAGAGTGAGAGAGAGTGAATGAGAGTACGGCAGTAGAGTGAGAGAGAAATAGAGAAACAGAATAGTAGAGAGATAGACAGAGCACAGAGAGAAACAAACAAACTGAGAAAGAGAAACAGAGAGAAAGAAAGCAGAAAAAGGGTAGAAAGAGAAAAACAGTGAGACAAAAATAGAGAAGAGAGCAGAAACGGAGAGCAGAGAGAGAAACAGAGAAAGACATCAGACAGAAACAGCAGAAAGAGGAAAACAGTGTGAGAGAAAAACAGTGAAAGAAGAAGAGCAGAGAGAAACAGAGCAGAGACACAATGAGAGAAACAGAGTAGAAAGAGAAACTATGAGAGAAACAGAAAGATCGAGAACAATCAGTTGAGAAAGAGAGACGGAGTAAAAGATAAACAGAAAAAAGGAAAAATAGAGTGAGAGAGAGCTGAGAAAATGAGACACGTAGAAATAGAGAAGAGAAAGAGAAGATAATCATTTATCACAATTTACATGATATTCATGTTTCAGAAATCAATAACTAAGCATCTAATTAAAGTGATTATTAAAAACTCATAAACTACTTAATAACAATATTATTAATAGTTAATGAAAAGGAATTACATAACCTTTTAATAATGTTCAGTACTGTCTTAATTACCAATTATACATTTGTTTTTATTGTAATTGTGGTTTACTACTCAAAACAATGTGACTAATGACCACCTGTACTATTTCTGTATGTCCTAATCAGTCAAAGGTCTCCAGTTCTTATAGTCCTTAATGTTGCTTAGCTTAGTGAAGAAAATGTTCCGTTTCATTCTGTTTTACTGAGTCTGTCCTCGGGCAGCTGAAGGACATTCCTCTACCCACACACACACACACACACACACACACACACACACACACACACACACACACACACACACACACACACACACACACAGTCAGTGTAATTAGATCCTTAAAGAGGGAAATGAAATGAGGCAGTAGATTACACATGAATAGGATTACACTCGGTTCTTATCAAATATTACCGCGTGCAGGGATACCTTTGTTTTAACCCCTATTACTCTCAGCCTGAGGCTCAATAGGAGCAGTTCATCATGCCTTTATCAACATACACTGAATGATATCAACTTTAACCTTCATTCAGCTCTAACATCACAGTCACACAGAGGTGATACTGACACAAAAAGAGAAGCAGAACAAGGGGAATAAGATAAGTTACAAGTTAACACATCTAATTTGATTGGTCACATTTGCTGACATATCCACATCATGGCCACATGATCAATAGGGCTTTTAATAATAACACTAATAACAGTAATAATGATCTTTTGATATTAAAACAATCTGAAACAAATTGTAAAGGTCAATTTTCCTGAAAGGGCATGAAAATGGAGAGGTGAACAGCTTCCCCTTTCTAAACATCAAGGACATTTCACATTGAACAAGACAACTAATCCTCAACGGCTCCCTGGGCACCAAAGCTAAGAGTGGCTGCCCTAATGTGCTTGTATTCAAAAAATGACAGATGGTTTAAATGCATAGAAGAAATACTGCTTCTTATTCGATTAAATGAAGGCCAAAAGTTACTGCATTCATTAGGACACATATTGCCGTATAAGTCTTTGAGCCAGAACAACGTGCCCACGTGAAAATGGTGTCCCAATATGTTATATGGCAGGTTGTGCTTGGCCCAGAGTTCACACTGTATGATAAAACAAGGCATAAAAGAGATGGCTGGTTTTGGCCCAAAATGGAAATGGTGTTTAAATATTTCATGTGTTAGAATGTGTTCAACCAACATATTGTTCAGAAATCAAATGCCAAGAAAAACTCAAGTTATAAACCTGTCAGCGATGACACACTCGGCTGGATACAGTCAGGCCAGTTTTGGCCTAAAATGGAAATTTTATTCAAACATTTCACATCGTAGGTTGTATTTGGGTCACGTGTGGCCCAGAGTTCAACAAACTTTAAGCATAAATACTTCAGATGGGCCAGCTTTGGCACACAATACACTCTTCATTGCCATAACTGACACAAAAGTGTTGTAATTGGGCCTCACAGGGTGCTGGGTAAAGGTATGGCAGAACATTTGAATGAATATTTATTGCTTGCATGAATGAATGAGAGGCAGTAGTGACAGTCATTAGAGATGTCTGATGACTAAGCCAGTGAGGGAACTTAGTAGGAGCTTGGTGAGTCATCTATCCAAAGCATATACAAGATTTATATTCGGCATAGTGACACTCAGGGTCCACACAACTGTGCGTGTGTGTGTGTGTGTGTGCTGATAGCTGATATGTAGTGTGGATGACAGCAGCGTTAGAGCAGAGCAGCAGTAGGTTCCTGGCTCAGCTCGACATGTGAGCGAATCACTGGAGCTGTCAGCATCATCGGCTCTGAGACCAACTCAATTACAGCACAGAGAGAGCAAGAGAGAGCGAGGATTAGGACCAGAGACTGATCAGACGTTAGTGGGGAACGTAAGGAAAGGCACGTGAACTCAAGTTGAGGAAAAGGAGATGAACTGAAATTGCTTGAATAGACATATTTATGTGGTGTCTGACACAGTAATATATAAAACAGGCAGATATATGTTGGAAAAGTCAAGACTGTTTGAGATTACTAGTTCAAAGTCTAAGCTGTTTGTCTCTATGAGAAAAAATAACTGAGATTTAGTAGATCTCTACCACACCTTGTCGTAGATAAAATGCTGCAAACCTCTCAAAAACATGTTATTTGTCGTGTATATTTCTCCTTGAAATATCACTGGACCCTCTGGTGTTTTATAATAGCATTAAAGTACATTAGCACTAGTAGCTACAGTGTAAGTAGTTGATGTTATATAATAGTGTAAATAAGCAGTACTAGCTACAGTGTGAGTAGTTGGTGTTATATAATAGTGTTAAAGTACATTAGCAGTAGTAGCTACAGTGTGAGTAGTTGATGTTATATAATAGTGTTAAAGTCCATTAGCAGCAGTAATTACAGTGTGAGTAGTTGGTATTATATAATAGTGTAAATTAGCAGTAGTAGCTACAGTGTGAGTAGGTGGTGTTATATAATAGTGTTAAAGTACATTAGCAGCAGTAGTTACAGTGTGAGTAGTGTTAAAGTACATTAGCAGCAGTAGCTACAGTGTGAGTAGTTGATGTTATATAATAGTGTTAAAGTACATTTGCAGTAGTAGCTACAGTGTGAGTAGTTGGTGTTATATAATAGTGTTAAAGTACATTAGCAGTAGAAGCTACAGTGTGAGTAGTTGGTGTTATATAATAGTGTTAAAGTCCATTAGCAGTAGTAGTTACAGTGTGAGTAGTTGGTGTTATATAATAGTGTAAATTAGCAGTAGTAGCTACAGTGTGAGTAGG
>BRDA01014212.1:0-11672 GCA_036984385.1 Crenuchus spilurus
TTTGTATTTACTCTGCACCTTAAACAATAAAGAAATGCGGAGCTAGCTAACGGAGCTAGCTAAAATACCTGAACGGGTATTCATAGTGTGTCTGACACAGAGCGGCATAGTTATTCAATCATCAGCTAACAATACATATACATTTTTTCTTTCTTTCGTTTTTTCCACTCCCCCAGCAGCTGCTTGCACAAGCAAGCAAACGGTCAGGGTTGCCAGGTCCAGCAAAAAAAAATCCAGTCCAAAGTCAGTCTAAAACCCGCCCTTCAGAAGCTTAAACTAACCCAAAATATGTCTGTCACACGTTTGAAGCAAATGGCAAAACAACTATGAGTGTACGACTTAGTATTTTGTTTATAAGGGATTATTTTCTTTATTACGCATTAATTTTCACCCGCGACTGGATTTTCAAACAAGTCCAATTTGGCGTGAAAACCACGAACCTGGCAACCCTGCAAATGAGCGCTGCTGCTTGGTGGAGGTTGAATGATACCAAGTTTTTGTGGGGAAAGGGGGGGTTACATTACCAAATGATTGAACATGCTAGTATTTTACCAAAAAATGATCATGAGTAAAGAAAATTAACAAGTTATTCATGAAAGATGTTTTTGTAAATTGAAATTGTGACTTTATTGGGGGGGGGTTATAGTGATTGGATCAGATTATTGGGGGGGGTCATAACCCCCCTATCCCCCCCGCAAATTACGCGCATGGGCTAATGACAAAACATGCACACAGTTGTATTGTGTAATATGGGTTCATGTAGTTATTCAAGGTACACCAGCATACACTGTACACATAATCTGTCAGTATATTTATAAATAAATAAATATGTTTCTTGCATTTTTATATTAGGTAGATCATTTTGACTTAGTCATTAGATAAGTAGCTCGCAGGCTGAAAAAGTGTGTGCACCCCTGTCCTACGTCATGACATTATACGCCCATTGGCTGCACGCAGTTTGTAGTGAAAATAGCTCGAGAAACCATGGAAATGAACACTAACACCACTGAACAGACTTCTGAACACCACTGAACAGTAAACAGGGCCAGAACTAAACAGAGAGCACACTGAAAGAGGAGGGAGTTAACGTTAGCTTAGTAAAAATGTTTAACCTAAATGCGGCGGTGGTTGGGACTTGGATAGACTGGGGCAGCTGGGCCTAACTTTGTGCGCAAAAATGCAGCAAAAAATGAGAGTAGCTCAGATTCTGATGCCGCTTCTGAAGAAGAAGAGCACTGAAGTTGTGGTTCAAATAATATATATACATAGAAAGATAGATAGATAAAATGCATTCCGTGGCACTCATTTCTCTTATTTTTACAGCATAAAATTTGGCTAGTGGAAATTCTGATTGACAGCCACATTGGCTGGTGATCAAAAAAGTTAATTTAGAACCCTGAATGTAAAGTATTAATTACCAAGGGCTAAAGGCAAAGGTCTTGTAAAAACTTGGGGGTGAGCCCATGTAGGGCTTTATACGTGACTAAAAGAATATTTTATTAAATTCAGAATTTAACTAGAAGCCAGTGTAGTGCTGCTGAAATTTTCTGGTTTTAGTAAGAACCTTGGATGCTGCATTTTGAACTAATTGAAGTTTATTTAGATTTCTGCTTGAGCATCCTGATAATAGTGCATTAAAGTAATCTAGCCTTGAAGTAATGAAGGCATGTATGTAATATTTCTTAACTTGGAAATATTACAGAGACGTAGAAAAGCTGTTCTGGTAGTTTTAGTTATGTGTTGATCAAATTATAAATCTGAGTCAATTATGATACCAAGATTTTTTGCTGCTAAATCAGGTGTAACAGTGAAGTTATCCAGATTTAAACTTAAGCCTGAACATTTATTTCTTGTGGTATTTGGGCCCAGAAGAAGAACCTCTGTTTTGTCACTATTTAAGAGATTATATAGTAACAAATCCAGTAGTTTCAGGATGAGTTGGGAGTGTCCAGAACTAGTCCTCCAACATCAGTACCAGACTTAACATGGCTGAATACAATCTAATCCTCACAGCAATGTTCCAACATATTGTGTACAGCCTCAGAAGCTTAGCAACACTTGCTGCAGCAAAGGAGGACAAACTCCAACACTCTTAATGAAGAAGAAACACTGAACCAGCTCAATGGTCTACAACCCTGACAATCCCTTCAGTTAAGAAGATTGGCCACTTCTGCTGTATTTGTTTGGCATGTCTGCTGTATATGTTTGGCATGTATGCTGTATTTGTTTGGCATGCATTTTTTAAGCAGAAAAGTGACAGAAGTCAAAAGATGTAAGCTTTGATGTGCATTTTATTAATATTTAAAGCAAAATAATTTCAACACAACAAATAAATCAGAGCATACAAGTCATATTTGCATACTACAAAGAACATAAAAATACACCCCTGAAAAATGTTTAAACTAAATGCATATTTTTAATTTTTGCATACACGCCTGTAAAATTTTTTTTGTCAAATATCATGTATAAAATTTTTTACTTTGACACTAAAAACATTATCTTTATTTACCATAATATCAAAACTATCAAAACCATTCACAACTCAGTTGTGGGTTGCTCAACAAGATAATGTGTAAGATTAATCTTAGATTAAATTAAGGTTTAGCAATCCAATTGTACTAAAATATTAATTCAGTCCTGGATCTTAGTTTTTAGTAATCCTAATACATCAATTTCTTTAAAAAATACATTGTGGCTGAAATTAGGTGATTTATATTCCAAAAAATATATTATGACAAAATTAATTCATCACAGGTAAAGGTAGATAGAAAGTAGTTTGTTGTGTTGTGCCAGCAGCAGGATCAGTATGTCCAGGTGAGCAGGTTATACCTGAAAGTAAAACTTAGAATGAGGAAAAAAGTCAGAAGTAGAAAACTGCGAGCTCAGAAAGAGAATGGTTTTGTGAAAAGCACTCTAATTCTAGAAACTAATCTCAGACCTGTTGCAATTACGCATGTAATAGCATGCCTGAGGAGTGATGGTCATCGCTGGCCTATGTTTGTCATACAAACTGCATATTTATCATATGTAGTGTTTTTTCTGTATGTCTTTACAGATGTGGAGGTGAAGAATTCAGGTCAAATACATTACCCTGTAGATCATTTAGATCCTGGAGGTCCTGGTAATGGTTATATGTTGTCTGAAAAGGATTATAAAATATGATTAGCTGCATTTCTTACAGTGTGAGATACAGAAACCTCATTCTGTAAAGTCAACAAGGCTGGATGACCAGTAATCATTCTTGACTTATGTTGCAAACCTGACTCGTCTTGCAGATTCTGCCTTTACAACATCCAGAAAATTCAACCTTTTCTCTCCAGAGAGGCTCCCATGTGCTTGTTCATCATTTCTAGACTTGACTACTGCTGGATGGTCTTATGTGTACTATCAGGCCCTTGTAACTGTTCAAGAACACAGCAGCACAACTCATCTACAATGTTCAGAAGTTCAGTCATATAACTCCTCTGCTGTTTTCTACGCTGGCTGCCTGTAGCTGCACATCAGATCCCTCATGTTAGCCTATAAGCCCAATAATTGACCAGCTCCTCTGTACTTCATGGCAGTGGTCAAAACCAGATCAGTATCAAGAATCCTTTGAGTTTCAAGCACAGCTTGGCTTAACCCAGCATCCTTCAAGAAGAATGGAAGACAAACATCCAGACCTAAAGCATACTGTCACCTAAATGGTAGAATGAACTTCCCCTGGGTGTCTGAAAAGCAGATTCACTCACTGCGTGCAAAGGATGACTAAAGATAATCTATTCCAAGGGTACTTACATCAGCACTTTGCACTTAAAAAAGGTTTATGATTCTTCTCATGTTTCACTTGATTTGAAAGACACACAGTAGTATGATGAGTATCTAGGCATACATATTGACTGTCTATAAAAACAAGGTCAGGATATTTCCTGAGTAAACTGTGAAGCACTTTTGTAAGCTGCTTTGGATAACAGCATCTGCTAAATGTGTTAAATGTAAATGTAATATAACAATACATCATGCCACAATACATCGCATTCACAAATATGTAATGTTTAATTTAGAGATGGACCATCACTTGATTTCTGATCATTATATCATTTTTCCAATCCACATTAGAACTCCATAAGTGCCTCTCAAATGCACCCACACTCCTGAATCTCCTTATTATTTGTGTGTGTGGTTGAGTGTGTGTGGAGTGTGTTGATTGTAAAGCATCCTTGGGTTTGAGAAAGGCACTATATTAGTAATATAATTAGCTATATTCATTCATTCATTCAAATTATCTTCACATCATCTTCCATTCTGCAATGGAAAGTCTATTATATTAAAGATACATTTTACACAAAAGTGTCCATTAGTTTGCTTATTAAATGCCTCAGAAATAAAAAAAACATTATTTTCACTTTCTGTTTAAGGAGGTTTTTTGAGTATCAGATGAAAAATGACAACTACATAACAAAGCTGTGATTGGTGAATTTTGAGCAAAGGAAGCAGAAGAATCAATAATTATGTTTGTATGCTGCATGGATGACGGAGGGTCAAAAAACATGCTGTCCTATAGCTTCCCCTTCAGGATGAGCAGGCTCATCTTGTCAAGTCAAGTCAATTTATTTGTATAGCACATTTAAAAGACATCAAGTGTCGGCCAAAGTGCTGAACAATATTTGCAATAAGACACACCTAAAATATAAAACATTTAAATACAAAATATAAAACTACACAGTAAATCTGCCAGTGTTAAATCAACACTATTAGAGTTAAATTAACACTGGGAGTGTTACATTTTGACACCCTCAGTGTTAATTTAACTCTAATAGTGTTGATTTAACACCAACATATTTACTGTGTACAGTGGGGAAAAAAGTATTTGGTCAGCCACTGATTGTGCAGTTCTCCTACTTAGAAAGATGAGAGAGGTCTGTAATTTTTATCATAGGTACATTTCAACTATGAGAGACAAATGAGAAAAAAAAATCCAGAAAATCACATTCTAGGATTTTTAAAGAATTTATTTGTAAATTATGGTGGAAAATAAGTATTTGGTCAATAACAAAAGTTCAACTCAGTACTTTGTAACATGGCAATGACAGAGGTTAAACATTTCCTGTAAGTCTTCACCAGGTTTGCACACACTGTAGCTGGTATTTTGGCTCATTCCTCCATGCAAATCTCCTCTACAGCAGTGATGTTTTCGGGCTGTTGCTGGGCAACAAGAACTTTCAGCTCCCTCCACAAATTGTCTAGGCCACTCCAGGACCTTTACAGAGCCACTCCTTCACTGTCCGAGCAGTGTATTTGGGATCATTTTCATGCTGGAAGGCCCAGGCACGTTTCATGTTCAATGCTCTTACAGATGGAAGGAGGTTTTGGCTTACAATCTCACGATACATGGCCCCGTTCATTCTTCCCTGAACACAGATCAGTCGTGCTGTCCTCTTTGCAGAAAAACAGCCCCAAAGCATGATGTTTCCACCCCCATGCTTAACAGTAGGTATGGTGTTCTTGTGATGCAACTCAGCATTCCTTTTCCTCCAAACGTGGCGAGTGGACTTGAATACCAAAAAGATCTATTTTGGTCTCATCTGACCACATGACCTTCTCCCATGCCTCCTCTGGTCATTGGCATATGTGAAATGGGCCTGGACATGTGCTGGCATGAGCAGGGGGACCTTGAATGCCCTGCATGATTTTGAACCATGATGACATAGTGTGTTACTAATGGTTCCTTTGAGACTGTGGTCCCAGCTCTCTTCAGGTCATTGATCAAGTCCTCCTGTATAGTTCGGGGCTGACTCCTGAGCTTTCTCAGAATCATCCTTACCCCATGAAGTAAGATCTTGCATGGAGCCCCAGACAGTCATCTTGTGTTTCTTCCAGTTTCTAATAATTGTGCCAACAGTTGTGGCCTTCTCACCAAGCTGGTTGGTATTGTCCTGTAGCCCATCCCAGCCTTGTGCAGGTCTAAAAATTTTGTCCCTGTTGTCCTTAGAAAGCTCTTTGGAGTGTGATTGATTGAGAGTGTGGAAAGTTGCCTTTTATAGACATAACAAGTTCAAACAGGTGCAATTAATACAAGTAATTAGTGCAGAATAGGAGGGCTTCTTAAAGAAGAACTATCAGGTCTGTAAAAGCCAGAATTCTTGCTGGTTGTTTATTGACCAAATACATATTTTCCACCATAATTTACAAATAAATTCTTTAAAAATCCTACAATGTGATTTCCTGGATTTTTTTTTCTCATTTGTCTCTCATAGTTGAAGTGTACTTATGATGAAAATTACAGACCTCTCTCCTCTTTCTAAGTAGGAGAACTTGCACAATCTGTGACTGACCAAATACTTTTTTCCCCAATTGTATATAAATATAAAAAATATAAATAAAAATAAGAAAACCCATAACAACATTTACAATAAAATATACATAAAGCACATCTTAATACATTAAATAGCTTATTACCATAACAGATGGCTAATAACATAAGCTACTCAGGACTCAAAGGCCTGTGAGAATAAGTATGTTTTTAAATTGATTTAAAAATATTTACTGTAGCTGATTCCCTTATGAAAAGTGGAAGGTTGTTCTGTAGTTTTGGAGCTGCTACTAAAAAGGCCCGGTCACCTTTGAACTTTAACTGAGACCGCGGAATGTCTAAAGTCCACTGGTTGGAAGAACGTAGTGAGCAAGAAGTAGAATGCGAGTGAAGGAGATTGGAGATGTAGGTAGGAGCTAAGCCATGAAGAGCTTTAAAAACAAACAATAAAACTTTAAACTCTACCCTGAATTTTACTGGGAGCCAGTGTAGTGATGCCAGCACAGGGGTAATACTGTCTCTATTTTTGGTGCCGGTCAGGAGACCTGCAGCTGCGTTTTGCACCAGCTGGAGACGTGAGAGGCTCGACTGACAAATACCTAAGTAGAGTGCTTTGCAATAAACCAGACGTGATGAAATAAAAGCGTGAATAACTGTTTCCAGCTCCTTAAAACATAAAATGCTTTAAAGCTTAGCTATATTCCTGAGCTGATAAAAGTTTAGGTTTGTATCAAAGATAAAGCTTAGGCTTCTGACATGATCATGCAGGTTAGATCTTAAAGAGCCCAAATCATTAGCTATCACTCTAGCTGAGTCAGGATTACCAACAATAATAATGTCAGTTTTTTCTTTGTTTAATATGAGGAAATTCTTGGACATCCAACATTCAACATCCTTCAAACAATCCAACAAGTGGTTTGAGGAACCATTTTTGTTTAAGTTGAGTGGAAGGTAGACCTGTGTGTCATCTGCATAGCAATGATAAGAAATATTATGCTTGTGAAAGATGGATCCAAGAGGGAGCATGTATAGAGAAAACAAGATGGGTCCCAGGAGAGATCCCTGAGGTACCCCACAGGCAACAGGTGCAAGAGATGATGAGAATTGCCCCATCTTAACAGTGGAGGTTTGATTAGATAAATAAGATGTCAGCCATTTTAGGGCTACTCCTGTAATAACACTATACTTCAGGTGATCCAACAGGATTTTATGGTCAATGGTGTCAAAGGCTGTGGTTAGATCTAGAAGAATTAAGATTGCACAGTTCCCAGAATCCATGGCTAGAAGTAGATCATTCAGAACTTTGAGGAGAGCTGACTCTGTGCTATGGTGGGGTCTAAAACCTGATTGAAACCTTTCCATGATGTTGTGTTGGCTTACGTAGGAGCAGAGTTGCTGAAAAACAACTTTCTCTAAAACTTTAGCCAAAAAAGGAAGCTTAGAGGTGTAAAAGAGGAGTAGAAGGGGGTGTAAGAGGAGTGAAAAGGTTGTTAACTGAATGAGCTATTAGGGATTGCAGATTATTCATTTTAATGGTAAAAAGCTAAGCAGACTCTGTGGGAGGGATTTTGTAATAGAGCACCGTATTTCTGGTATTGAAGAGGACTTTTGGACTGTGAGAATGTCTAGCTATGATGTCGGAAAAATACCTCGCCCTGGCTGCTTTGACACCTTGTTGTAGTTTTTTAGGCAGTCTTTAAGAATTTGAAAGGAGATTTGAAGGCGATCTTTCCTCCATTTCCTTTCTGCTTTCCTACACTGCTGTCTAAGTACACGAGTGTCATTGTTAAGCCATGGCTGAGACTTAACTTTGGCCCTTCTAGATCTTAATGGGTCAATTTGATTAATAATGTCGGTACAGACAGAATTCACAAGGTCAGTAAGCTCATCTGTGCTTGTACCTACGGGAGAATTTTCAATGTAACTTACAGGGGAGGTGAGGTAAGCAGCTGAGAACTGATTGGCTGTTGCAGGTGAGATGGAGCATATATAGACCACAGGCAGACTACTCTTACATGGAGAGCATGGAATGGACATGTCAAATGAAATGGGTTTATGATCAGACAAACAGATATCTGAGACTATCTCTAGATTGGAGATTGAGAAACCAAGTGACAGTACCAAATGCAGTGTGCCCAAGCTCATAAGTTGGGCCAGAAACAGACTGAGTTAAACCAAATGAGTCAACGAGATGTACAAATTCTTTAACCAGAGGTTTTGAGGCACAGCAAACGTGGATATTAAAATCACCAAGAATAAGGATTTTTTCTGTGCTAGACAGAGTGAGTGACAGAAAGTTAGAAAATTCTTGAATGAAATCCTTGTTGAGTTTAGGAGGCCGATACACTAATGCACAGAGAACAGAATATGATAGGTTCAGCTTAAACAACTGTATCTCAAAACTAGAATACTCATCAGTAGATAATAGATGGCATTTGAGTTGATTTTTAAAAAGAGATAAAAGTCCACCACTTCATCCAGTAGACCTAGGAGTGTTAAAAAAGGCACGGTCACTTGGAGACAGTTCAGCAAGAGTCACTGGCAGATAGCCAAGTTTCAACCATGAAGAGAATGTCCAGACTGCGGGAGGTGAAGAAATCATTTAAGAAAAAAGTCTTATTTGCAAGTGATCTAGCGTTGAACAATGTTATTTTAACTGGCGTCAGTTCAGGGCGTGGTTGTGTAACAATGGTCATGGGTGTATATTCTAAATGATGAAGATTGCTGAAGTCAGTGCAGTATCTTCAATCCTGGGGTATAGTTGAGATACGGCGAGATGATGAGTAGATTGATGGGATATGCTCGCTGGTGATCGCGCTGGCCGAAATGCACATAGAGCGGTGGGATCCGCAGTGAATGTAGTGAGGGCGTTGGGCAATACCCAAATGCAACACAGCAGGCATAGGTGTGGGGATCCAGGCATGCCCTGGTATTCAGGCTCAGCAGATTACATCTGGTATAGCGTGACATATCCCTGACCACTCGAAGCAGCAACAACTTCCCAGGGCGGAGTGTTCTTTTGCTGGCAACCCCGGATGGAGCAGGGCAGGTGAACAAGTCTCGTACAGGTAATAACACACCAGCGAGGAGCGACAGCAAAACACACCACCACATACTGCAAAGTCACCCTAGCCTGAAACGCTGCCACGTTAGCCAAAGTACCTTACACACTACCCACAAGTTTAAGCGTAAGGAAGTAGTTCTACTACCCAACACAAAAACCGACTGTGGCAAGCAGATGAAGGAAACTCACTTAGTCTGGGAGACATATATGAAAGGGAGAGGGCTGTTTAGCCAAAAGTGCTGGTGCAGATACTGGTGTTGGCCAGGTTGCAAGATCGAAATAACTCCAAAATTATGTACGTAGAGATATATCAATGAACAAAGCTAAGAATAAAAATAAAAATTTGGTTCAGTTCTATCCAGTACAGTACAGATCGACAAGAAGCAGCAGCACACAACACACCAGCCTACTCTCATGTGTACCAAGGTGGTGGGAGGGACTATTACCAAGTGTCCTTGTCTGGAACCCTACATTAATAGGGATCTTTGGAGGTTTGAGTACTACTAAAAATCCTTTAAACAAATATTCACATATAAATGATTAGAGAGGAAAAATCACTGGTTATTTTAGATGATTGAACATTTGCTGTTTTCACTTACCAGACTCAATCCAGGGAGTGAAGTCTATATCTGGGATGGTGGTGCAGTCAACAAATTCTGCTGGGTTGGCTTTTAAGCGAAAAGGGTCTCCAGGTACTTTCTTGATACCTGTGTTGTCACAGATTATGCGAGCCAGAGATATGGAGACTAACGAGGCTCTCTGATTCTTAGTGAAAACTCCACGATTCTCCCACCAGAGCCTGGATGGAGACACTCAAATTAATGTGTCTTGCATATATGATAGTAATTTAAGTTGGTGATGTCTTCAAAACACACAGTACCTGTCACCCTGACGGATCTTCTGGAACTGAGTCGCTATCAGACAGGAGAACAGAGGTCCCACACGGCCTCCTGGGACAAAAGGTTCAGCTACACCTCCCAGCCAGACATCAATATTGGCAGGATTTCCATAGAGTTCAATCAGTTTACGTGCCAGATCAGTATTGTTCAGCACCACAGCTAGTTCAGCTTGGTTCTGAGGTGTGGAGAGGCTGCAGAACTTCCTCCATGCATTATAACCTAATGAGGAAAAGAGAGACAACATGGTTCTGTACACAGTAAATCTGCCAGTGTTAAATCAAAACTTTTAGAGTTAAATTAACACTGAGGGTGTCAAAATGTAGCACTCTCAGTGTTAATTTAACTCTAATAGTGTTGATTTAACATTGGCAGATTTACTGTGTAGTTTGGTCTTCATATTTGCATTTGGAGGATGCACTCTTGATCACTGTATTGTGAAATGTTGTCCATGTTATGGTTCTGATGAATGACATGAATCATCACAGTTACTGCAAGTTCAAGAAGTTTTTATTTTGATTTCAGCTACAGTGAGGAAAATAAGTCCTTGAACACCCTGCGTGTTTGCAAGTTCTCCCACTTAGAAATCATGGAGGGGTCTGACATTTTCATCTTAGGTGCATGTCCACGGTGAGAGACATAATCTAAAAGAAAAAATCCAGAAATCACAATGTATGATTTTTTTAAATAATTTATTTGTTTGTTACTGCTGCAAATAAGTATTTGAACACCTGCCAATCAGCAAACATTCTGGCTCTCAAAAACCTGTTAGTCCGCCTCTAAACAGTCCACCTCCACTGCACTTATTATTCTAAATTAGAAGCACCTATTTGAGGTCAATAGCTGCATAAAGACACCTGCCCACCCCACACAATCAGTAAGACTCAACTACTAACATGGCTAAGACCAAAGAGCTGTCCAAAGACACCAGAAACAAGATTGTAAACCTTCTCAAGGCTGAAAAGGGATATGGGGCAATTGCCAAGCAGCTTGGTGAAAAAAGATCAACTGTTGGAGCAGTTATTAGAAAATGGAAGAAGCTAAACATGACCATCAGTCTCCCTCTGACTGGGGCTCCATGCAAGATCTCACCTCGTGGTGTATCAATGATACTAAGAAAGGTGAGAAACCAGCCCAGAACTACACAGGAGGAGCTGGTCAATGACCTGAACAGAGCTGGCACCACTGTGTCCAAGGTTACTGTGCTAATATCAGTTTATCATGTCACTTCCAGTTTAGGGTACGCTGTGCGCGTCTGTTTGCCGCTCCTCTACCGGTGTTTGTTTGTCATTTGTTTACCTTGTTTTTGTGGTAATCGTTTTTTTTGTTACATACTTGGATTTACTGGAATTCACACTACTGAATAGCTGGGTTTCCTGATAAGGATCTATGCTGACCTTTTCTACCGGTCTGTGACTCT
>BRDA01014213.1:3812-29779 GCA_036984385.1 Crenuchus spilurus
TACCAGTAAAAAAAAAAAAAAAAAAAAAAAAGTGTAGACACATTTCCTTTTTTTATTTTTCCCTATATTGTGAACTAGATATAACACTAAAGTCATCCAGACTAAAAGAATCACACACGGAATCATGTAGTAAACTTAAAAGTGTTAAACAAACCAAAATATGTGTTACATTTTAGATTCTTCAAAGCAGGCACAACTGATGGTCTCAAACACATTAAGAGGCAAGAAATGCAAGTCATTAACTCTTGACAACACACAGCTGTTAACTGAAAGCCATTCCAGGTGACTACCTCATAAAGCTGACTGAGAAAATGCCAAGAAAGCTGCATCTAAGCAAGAGGTGCCTACTGTGAAGAATCTAAAATATAAAACATATTCAGTTTTAAATAAACATTTTTGTTTACTAAATAATTATATGTTTCTTCATAGTGTGGATGACTTTAGTATTAATCTACAATGCAGACCATCTTTTAAATCATTAAAATACCGAATGTCCAGAATGTGTGTTCAAACTTTTGACTGGTACTGCATGCATATGTATGTATAGATAGATAGATAGATAGATAGATTTAATTAATAATACAGTTTATAAAATGGATAGTGTTACCATTTATTATAATGTATTTTACGTGAAACATCCAGAACAAAACATAGCAAAGTGCTGATCAGTGATGAGTTTTTGTGTATCTTGGGCCTAAAGATGAATTTTTTAAACCACGATTTAAATGACAAGTCTTATCGCTCCAGATAAGCTTTATAGGATATTGAGTATGTAAAAAATTTATCAGATGCGGCTTTTCTCTTTTATGGCAGCAGTAGTACTGTACTGTTTCTGTTTCCCTTAACCACTTCCTCAGTTCTGCCTACAGTCACAAATATCTAACCAAGCTCATACGCTATGCAATACAACGTCTTTATCTCACAGGCTTTTAGTGGAGCTCTGCTTATTTAGCTGATTAGAGCTTCAAACCACACAATTACACACACTTCCTGACTGTGAAGTTATTACCATCATATTTAACATGTAATAACAACCAGATATTTGCAAAATATATACTAAAATTAAAAAATGTACAATTACATTCAACGTACACCTGAAAAACTACAATATTGTGTTCATAATATAATTTACAAAGATAAACTAATATATATTTTATATTCATTATACATATCTTAATACTTCTTTCTTTCAATACTGATCCATATGGCGTATAGTTAACAAAAATCAGAAATTCATTTGGAGTTTGAGTAAATGACTATTCAAACAGTATCAACATAAAGCAAACATGAAATTTCACTTTTTGTAAAAAACATATAACATGACATTTTACCTTTTTGAATAAAATTTTGACTAAAAAAATAACTTTGAGATACACAAAATTCTACAGTGAGTTATTCTGAATGGTATGAATGTTTATAAAAAGGTTAAATAATAAATATTTTATGTGTAAGGTTGTAACTCAATGCCTAGTAATACATACAACATGTTTAATAAAAGCTAAAACTCAACATTATGTAAAAAATAAACTTTCAATAATCCTCCACTACAGTATGTTTAGTAATACATTCGTAGACGTACCCATTGTAAAACCGCCTCGCCCAGTGCCTCAGATTTCTGTGCTTTAGCTTCTTCCTCCACTGTGTCGACTCTCCTCTGCACTCTAGTTTTACAACTCACCACAAAACAAAAGCCTTTCGAAATCTTGAGGTATGAACCAAATTAGTCTTTTCATTTCTCATTGGGCAAAACACTTCAACACTTCCTCATCTCACTGAGGCAAGGAACCATGGGACCTTGAGTTCTCTTTCAGAGCGTGGTGGCTAATATTGTCATGTCAAGAATTATTACAATAACATTTTAGTACAATAAGTAAACTGCTGCAGTCGAACTCATCACTTTTGTATACACAAGATCAGGCAAATATCTGAACATTCTTAATCTTAAAATAACTTTTAAATGGACATATTTCACTCTCTGAACACAGTATCCTGGAAGTCTTAAAGAAATGTCACATTTTCTGGCTACAAATACCTCACTGATTAAACTCCACATCCATCCTCAGTCTTTTTAACATCTGTAGTGTATCTGGAGTGCCTAATCTTTGCTCACACTGCCTCCCTTTTCAGTAACCACATTTCAGCCAATGAGGATTAACTCCCATCCCCTGTAGACAGAAAATATGACTAAACGTTAACATCAGCTTCCTGTAGAAATCACTACAAAACATAACAGAAATCATCAGAAATGGAAGAAAATCCACATTAATCATGGCAGGGACCTGTATGTAACTGATGCACCATTTAAAGTGGAATGGAAAATGCTGATTAAAAACTTGCAAAGCAGTTAACCTCAGAAATTACAAAATAAAAACAACACAAATCAGCAAAAACACATATGATATGAGCAGAAATACATACATTTCCTTATCCTCATTGCTAAGTACAATTGGTATTAGTCTCTCTCTACTGCAGAAAATAATGAAAATATGCAACAAATTAACAATATGAATATGAAAACTAAATAGGAATAAAAATATGCAGAACAGTGAGATAAGATCAGTGTAAAATTAATTCAATATTTTAATATTCATACTTGTTACTATTATCTTGTATTCCAACAGCTTAGTTTTATAAACCTATATAACAATAAAGTGTACAGGTATGAATTTATGTCTGAATATTCAAATACATCCCAAACTGTGTTACTTGAATTCTCTTAGAAATATCCTAAGGAAATGTTTATTTTTATTGCTCTGTTATGGCTCAGGAGACCTAATTGAAACTCCTAAAAATTCCCTAAGAGAAACAGCATGAGACAAAAAGGAGACACAAGATACAGCCTTAGACAAAATATTATCCTTTATAAAACATCAAAACTGAGAAATGTCTTAGTCATAAATTAGAAATGGTTGAGACTTTTATCTTTAGTAAACTTTAGCTTTATTTTGACAAATCTGAACACACATGAGACTTCACTGAGATATTTGTTACAGCTCAAGAGAAGATCTTTTTCTCAGAAGGCATAAAACATTACATTTTAGTGAAAAAGTAAATTTTTGTTAATAAATTAAATTAAAAAAGGTCAACTTTCATATTTACCATCATTACACATAAAGTGACATATTTCTATTTTTTTTATGTTGACACTGTTGATGTTATTGAATAGTAATTTACTCAAAAAAGCAAATTAAATATTCTAATAATCTGAGATTCTGCATTTTTTATTTTCATGAGGGACAAGTTACATTGATCAACATTAAAACAAAAAATGTGTAATAAATAAAAATTATGACAGTTTAGTTTTTGAATTAAATTATGGACACAACTTAACTTTTTCACCTTATTCTAACGTTTGGAGATATGCTGTAAGCTGGAGTCTCATTGGGTTTCCATTCTCGTTTTTCTCTAGGAGAATCTGACAAACTCACAAGATATTTTTTTAAGTACCTCTGAGTGGAAAAGAGGATTGAAATGAATTAACCCACAGACCTACTTTATGAATTTTTGTCTCAATACAAATCTGCCTCAGTACTTTTTTGCTTTTTTATGTTTTTTTTCTTGTTCTCTTGGAAATAGAGGGGAATGGGGATTACCCCCAATGTGCGTGAGTCTAAAAAGTACAGGTGAAAGTTCTTTTGAGAATTTCCCCTTCAGTACTTAACAACTAAACAACAACTTAAAAAGAAAGTTTGACAATAAGCAGGTATTAAAATGACTGGCGACTTACTGCTGTTGAGTGTGGAACCTTCCATGAGAACACTATACAAGCATAAAGTAAGTCTGACTAATGTTTGAACAGCAGTTACCAGAATAATTTTATTTCCTTTACTCTTTACATTTATTTTAGTTTATTAATGATTAATCTTACGACCACAGTAACTATCTATAAATTATCCAGGAACTACAAAATTAAATGTAAGTTATGACAGGATGCCTGGTTAAAAC
Organism: Crenuchus spilurus; assembly: GCA_036984385.1. Lineage (NCBI taxonomy): Eukaryota > Metazoa > Chordata > Actinopteri > Characiformes > Crenuchidae > Crenuchus > Crenuchus spilurus. The sequence goes on from BRDA01014213.1 coordinate 7,758, forward strand.
TACTGAGATGAAATGCAACACATATACAAAGAGCTTCACCTTCCATTACTACACTCGTTTTAATTTCTGTGTATTTATTATATTCTTACTGATGATGGAACAGAAAATGTAAATAAGCTAACTTAAGTTACCAGTATAAATCACCCAAATCAGTACAAATATGCACCTAATTATAACTGCTGCACCATTTAAGGTGGCATTGGAAACTCAAATTAGAAGGTAATTTCACTTTTCTGTAAAAGTCAGCAGAAAACAAAACAAAAATGTGAAAAACTGAAATAATTATATGCGTGTGATTATAACTACTGCAACATTTAAGGTGGAAATGGAAACTTGCAGATGCCTGAATGTCTCTGGTGCACCATTTAAGGTGGAATTGGAAATTTGAATTGGAAAGTGATTTCACTTTCATGTAGAAATCACCTCAAAACACAGAAACACAGAAGAGAGCTATACACCATATGCTTAATACATCATCACTGACATCGGTTTTACTGATACAGTACATAAAGCTTCATCTCCTATTATTTCACTCATTTTAATTTTAATGCATTTATTATATCATTATAGAAGGTGGAATGAAAAATGAATACAAAGCTAGTTTTAAGTGAAAATCATCACAAAATGCAACAGAAATGATCAGAGACAGCAAAAATCCAATAACTGCTGCACCATTTAAAGTGGAATTGAAAACTTGTAGGTGCCTGAATGAAACTGCTGCACCATTTAATGTGGATTTTGAAACTTGAAGGTGCCTGAATGTAACTGCTGCACCATTTAAGGTGGAATTGAAAACTTGTACCTGCCTGAATGTAACTGCTGCACCATTTAAGGTGGAACTGGAAATTCAAATTTGAAGTTAACTCCAGTTCTCATAGCAGTTATCACAAAACAGCAAATACAGAAGAGATCTACACACTGTGTGTTTAACCATCACAGGCTGAACAAAATCTTATTCTTACATTTTTACAAAATTAGTTGGGTTTCACACTGTGAAGATGAATCAACTAATAGAACATTTTTAATGTTATTCGAAAATATAGTGAAATTAAATAAATGTAAATATATAAAGACCTTCACCTCACAATAATTACATTTTCAATGTATTTATTGTACATATTGAAGTCTCAGCATACAAAGGTCTTGTAATTTGAAAGAGAACTGAAGGTAATTTGATTCTGATTCAATTGGAACTATACAGGCGCCATCCCAACATGACTGACATTATTACGTACTCTCTACATTTTGATTTTGGGGTTTAAAAAGCGGAAAGCCCCATCCTGGTTATGTAGAAAAACGACAGCAGCCACTGTTGTTTTGAAGAGCCGAGCTGCTGTGCTGCGCTGGTAGGGTGCTCATGCAGTGCAGCCAGTTTGGCTGCTAAAGTTTCGGATCTTTGTTATGGAGGGGCCTGTCTTTCTTATTCTTTGTCTGTCTGTATGTCTTCCACCTGGCCGGATAGTCCCTGACATTTAACCATGTTTAACCTTTAAATGTCAGAAAGAATAACAGAGGCCTCAGCCCAGAGGCCAGGTACACTAAGGGAGTTTCTCGGGTGAAAATATTAGACAAAACATCCGCACTCGTCTCTGGTTGGGAGTCATAAATGGTGATTTCCGCCATCTATGCCTGCCAACCTTCAGTACCAAATCATGCAAGCTTACAGTTCTGCAAATGGGCCCCAAACACACCAGCCATCAGTGGCCTTACACATGTGAAATTGACTGTACTGATATCAGAGGGATGGAAATGAGGGAGGTTTCACTGCAGGAGATTTCAGTACTGTGTCTTACTCAGTCTGAAATCACACCATGCTTTCAGAACATCCTGAGACCCATGTGTAATGGACCACAAAGCATGACTGTCACCTGTTCAGCCCTGACTGTGTAATTATATTCATTAGGACAGGAAGAACACATTCAGATTCAATACATTCAAATTTCAAAATAACACATCATGAAATCTCTCATTTCAGCACAATTCAATTTATTAATTAAATTCATTCATGTAAACAATTCTATTGCATTGCTGTTGGACACAATTTCTTTATGGAATTTTACTAAAATAGCTTTACTTCTAATTGAGTCATTATGTTATTTAAGATAATACTAGCTCATCTTTATAAAAAAATGTAAACATGAAAAGAAATTAAAGGGTAAACTCATATTATATTTATTACACATAAAGTGACATTTTAAGCCTTTTTGTTTTAAAGTTGACACTGTTTGTATAGTAATTTACTCAAACTCAAACTAAAATATTCTCATAATCTGTGATTCTTGATATCTGATGTTCATGATCTGTAAGTCATACTGATCAATATTAAACAGAAAAAAAATGGTCATTTTACATTAAATATATAAAACTTAAAATTTTCAAATTAAATCATGAACAAAAATAAAAATTCACTACATTCTAATTTTTGGATGTAGCACTTTTTTCTTTCTATCAATCTGTACATTCAATCCACCACTTGTACACAACTTTCATATGTAAAGGATAAGTTCTAGAGTCAAGAACGTCTAAAGAACCTTCACATAAGACCAGAAAGTATAAGACAGGTATTACCTACACTGGAAACCAGCAGACTGAAACGGAAAGAATTTGTTTGAGTAAAGAACACTTATATTCAACAATTATACAAGATGAAACATTTTGTCTTTTCACAGATTCTCTCATTTTGGGTTGATGAAACTTTTGATTTTAGTAGATATGTTTGCAGTTTGAGGAAGAGTTGTCTGTGTTTGATTTACTGACACTTAAAGGTGTGAATTTGAACAGTAAAATCAGTATGAAGGCAGAGAATTCCAGCATTAGTGGTTTTGTTGCTTCCTGTAAATTCTCTCTTACTGTTATTATTTTTCATCAGTTAATTTAAAATAAAGTTCATTGTAATGATGCAATGTGTACTGAAATGCAATGTCTCCTCAAGAGAGGAATATCATTTTCACAAAAAAACACCCTATATATGTTTATGACTACAAATAAACTTTGCTTAGACCCAAATTACATAACTCAATTTTGCCCCTTATTGTTATTGTTAGGGACCATCTCACAATCCACAGAAGAAATGAGAAGTGTTACAAAGACAAATCTTAAGCCAGTTGAGATGGTATACAAACAAGCTTTGAAAGTTTTAGATAAGAAGTTAAATCGTCATCACCATTGTAATATTTTGGCTAAGTATGGACTTTTAAGTTGGGAAAATTTAGTCAAGTTTTCAAATGTAATATTGGTTTTTAAAAATTTAAATGGTTTGGTGCCTCCAATCTTAGAAGAATATGTTTGTAAAGTCACAAATAGGTCAACTAGGTCTACCACAAGAAGTGACTGCACTATACCACTAAGGAAAAGTGTTTTTGGCCAGACTGCCTTTTCCTTTTGAGCATCACATGACTGGAATCTTCTTCCAGCTAAAGTAAAAGGGGTGACACTGTTGGTTGTTCTCCAAACGTCTGAAGGCATAGTTATTGTGCACTCAGATCTGTCAGCATGATATTTAATTATGTTTAATGTTGTATTAATTTTTTATTCATTTATTTTTTTAATAACATCAACCTGCTCAGGGACTGCAGATGAAAATTAGCCATTTGGCTAAATCTGGCACATTTACATTATGAAATAGTGATGTTGATTAATGTGTATTGTCCCTGTTGTTTAAATAAATAAATCTCAAATACAAACATCAACAGTGGCTAGCATTATTAATTTTAGCCATTTTCATGATTGTTTCATGTTTGTTTTAAAATTAAATATTAGTAATAATGTGACATACATGTATTTCTTTTACATATTCACATGTTGTCTTGTGTAATTTTTCTAACATTTGTTTTATGTACAATTAGTAATAGTAATAAAAGTAATAAATTAAATTCTCATGTTATTAAACCTAATGATGTGAAACCAACTTAAATACAGACATATATTCCACACATACTACAAGGCTTATTTTGTGACATAAGGAAGTTATTTATAATGATTTTATTTTAAAAATGCATTTATGATATTATATAAATCTATATAGTGAGGTTATTTTTTCTTATAATGTTAAAATGATAAAAAAAAATCATATGACTGAACTTAATGATGTCAGTTCAACTTGGTAATATAGATATTACATATACATGGGGTGGTGGTGGTGGTGGGGTTGGGGATTAGAAGGGGGGCCTGAACTGCATTGAACCAGTGTTGGGGGGGGGGCAGCTTGCAAAAGGTTGAGAACCACTGATTTAGGGTGATGTGTTTTAGGGCGTTTTCACACCGTTAGTTCATTTCTCTGGTCTGAATCAGACTGTTTGTTTAACTTGGACCGTTTCCCATTTGGTTTGTTTTCACAAAGGCACACACCTAACAAACCACGTGAACACATTGTCTCCTCTGCTTGGTCAGACCTGTCTGACGTGGGAGCAAGAAAGTAAACAATACAGCAGCAGCAACAGCAGCAGAGCAAAAACTGACGCTGTTCTGTTGTTGCTGCCAGCCGCCGTTTACCTATTGTCTCACAGCTGATGCATGGCATTGACCCGTCCCGAGTCACGGCTCCATTCCACTGTTTAATTGTCTTGAGAGCCATCACGTGAGATAGTGCCGCGTGACACAGTCTATGCTGTGGGTTACTGAAGCATGACCATAGCAACAGTACAGTTTTATTGCTAACCGGCTCTCCGTTTAGCTCAAACTTGTGGAGTTACACCATAGTCAGATCGGATCGAGGTTGGATCATGTTCTCACCTCAAGCGAACTACACCGGAGTTTGTTTGGGACCGGAACGAGACCACCTCCTCTCATGGGTCTCGTACGGTTCATTTGATCCGCACCAGAGTTCGATTACTGTTTTCACAATGGACGAAACGAACCACACCAAGGGGGCAAACGAACCAGAGTTTTAACCTGACCAAATAGTGTTGGTGTGACAATGCCCTTAGTGTGTTTTCAACATTGTGAAGGAGAAAAAAAGCCAGAATGTATGACAAAAGTGCACTGTTGCCAACTCCTCCGTAAGGAAAGCAGCTATTGGCTATCATAAAAGTTATGACATCATCACCTAATTTGCATACTTGATCATTTGCATGTAGATGTAATCTTGGCTGTAGCAGAGAGAAATAAAATGTTCACAAAAAAACACCCTAAATATATTTGACTACAAATTAACTTTATGAAATAACTTCATGACTTTAATGCTTTGCTTAGATTCACATTACGTAAATCAATTTTGTCCTGTATTGTTTAATGTTAGAATATTAGATTTAATGTGATCACATGCCAGCATGGAACAGTGTTCAACAACAGCTAATGCCATGGCTTCAGCCTTTTTTTTAGAGGTGACTTTTTTCCTCAGTAATGGTAGTTTGGTTTGGGTGGAACTATTATAAGGCTTTGCATTTTGAGCATGTTTTTGAGCTGTCATGTGTTCTAATCTAATCTAAAAGGTAAAAGTACCACAAGCTGCTTTAGGAGCAGAGTAGTGCCATGAGAATATAATAAAAGTAAGCTGTATATAAATGGCAGAAGATTAAAAGATGCTCTGAGAGCAGAATGTGAATGAAGTTGTAAATACTGAAGCTTGCTAGCTACCTGGCATTAAGGTGAGAGTAGAGGCATTTATTGCTAGACTAGCTAGGTTAGCTAGCTAGCACTTTACGACTCATTTCAAGGTAATAAGCAGATAGTCAGTTTACAGTGATTGCTAGCTCGCTAAACTGAGCAGATTTGAAAGTGCAGGATGTGAGATAAATATGTCAGCTTGCTGTAACAGCTTTACTTAACTTTTTATTTTGCATGTCGCTCTTCCAGTCGAAGACTAGTTGTCCTGCTTGTGTTCAAACTAGCAATTAAAGTTTAGCACCGGATTCAAAGTTATGGCCACGCCTCTCCATGATATTTCAGTAAATAAAAGTTCAAGGAGCAAAGTGGGATGGCTGCGAAGCTATACTGTGAGACTTTTTAACCTCCTGTCAGTGCTTTGGTACGGAGGAGGGGCTCACGTTAGCACCTGCTCCTCGCTGGGCACAGTAACTGCAGAACGATTGCTGCTTTCACATGAAGTCTCAAAAAGTATCCAATAACACTAGGAAAAATCACTAGACTTGTCATTCGCATTTTTGAAAGAAAGAGAAAAAAAAAAAAAAAAAAACTCAATAGAGGGGTCTGAAAACTTGCTAAATATATTGACAAAATCGCTAAGTTGGCAACAGTGCAAATTTGTGGGTGGATGCTAGTTCTTGCAAAATTGACAGGGAGTCATGTGATCATGCCGACGAAAACCTGACAGATAATAGATAACTGGGATAAAATTTCCACAAAAAAGTTGATAACTGAACTGTACAATAACCAGGGCAAACAATAACTGAGATTCCACTGTATTATTATTCATTCATCATAATAACAACAACATCATCATCATCATATTAATAATAATAACAATAACACTAACAATTACAATAACAACAAAAATAATAATTATTATTTGCTGTCAAGTCAAATCTGACTCTTGGTGACCATTTTGATGGTATTTCTCCATAACATTTTGTCATGTGTTTGGGTCATAATGGCTGGTTTATGCTTCATCTTTTACCTTCAACTGGTCTGTCCAAAATCAATTTATCTGTCCAAGGTTCTGTTAAAAGTCTCCAAAAGCAAAGTTCAAAGGCATCTGTTTTCTTATTGAACCACACAGAAGAGTAGTCTGGACAGTTCACAATGTTGCATCTATATCAGCGTTTTGCTTACTGGGTCTCCTGAACTGTGTAGGAATCATAGCAGAATATAAGCACCTCCTGCATCCTAACTTGTGTAGTATGTCAAACAAATCTCCAGCATTCTCAAACATTTAATAACTTACACAGCACATTACAGTTAATTTTCAATTTAGCTTAAAGCTACTTAAGACAAAACATGGACATTTGAAAGCTTCTTTACTGTTTTAATATTGCATCATCAAATATGTTGATTAATTCAAAGCCTGTCACTGATTAAAAATAGTTGGTTCATTTCTTAGCTGGTTATCTAGTATAGCTTTGACTCACAAAATAAGTTTCCAGCACTATGTATTAAAGTTTCATTTGGAAAATTAAAATATGACAACGTAGCAGTATTTACTGTAAAAATATTCCTTCTATTAGTAGTCTTGCTTACACAGCAACAATGCTAACTTCTGTTTTTCTGCATGCAATTTCTACTCTAATATTAACTAACTAATATTAAGCTAAAGTTATACAGGTCTTTCTCACTCAGACTTTTCAATGGGTTTAAAGTGCATTTACGCACTAATGCGTCTCAATTAGAAAAAGGTGAAAAAAATTGTCTTCAGATTTTAATGCAAAAAGTTAAACTTATTTATACTCATTACACATAAAATTACATATTTCAAGCACTTTTTGTTTTAAAGTTGATCAGTATGACTCATGAAAATCAGACATCCAATAGAATACATGATTGTGAGTTTGAGTAAATGACTATAAACAGTATAAATACTGTGTATCTCTCAGAGCTACAGCTGTCACATTACTAATATCAACACTCCTGAACCAGAGACAACATCAGAAATGTCTTATCTGGACTAAAAAGAACCAGAACTGGACTGTTACTCAGTACAAAGTCCTCTTTTCAGATGAAAGTCAGTTTTGTATTTCATTTGTAAATCAGCTGCTAGAGTCTGGAGGAAGAGTGGAGAGACACAGAATATAAAGTGTCTGAAAGTCCAGTGTGTCGTTTCTGCAGTCTGTGATGGTTTGAGGTCCTGATGTTGGTCCACTGTTTTATCAAGTCCAAAGTCAACACTTACCAGGAGATTTTAGAGCACTTCATGCTACTGACCTCAGGGCCGCTGAGGCCTTGTAGTTAGGAATCTGGTCTTGTGACTGGAAGGTCGCCAAGTCGATCCCCAGGCAGGTCGTGACGTGTCCTTGAGTAAGGCACCTAACTCCCAACTGCTCCCTGGGTGCCATTGAATAGGGCTGCCCCCCACTTTCGGCACATGTTCTCACAGTTTATGTGTTTGACTGCACGAATGGGTTAAATTACATTTGCAAAAAGTTGAATTTAATATAATATTACCGTGCTTGCTTGGGCAACTTTCCGGACATGAAGCCCATAGAGAATATATGTGACCCTGCCAGGGAAAACCAGGTCAAATTCTTTTTTTGTTTTCAAAATTTATTTTTTAAAAACCTCTTTTTTTTGTGAATTTAAATTTTGTTTTTGACCCCTGAATTTTTTCCAGGAAATGAAGTATTTTTCCCAGAAAATTATTGCAATTACACATGTTTTATTATACACGTTTATTTCCTTTGTGTGTATTGGAACAACACAAAAAAACAGAGGAAAAAAGGCAAATTTCACACAAATTATTGGCACCTTTTCAAAATTGAGGGTAAATAACTTTGTTTCAAGCATGTGATGCTCATTCAAACTCACCTGTGATAAGTAACAGGTGTGGGCAATTTAAAAGGAGAGAAGTTGACTCAATCTTTGCATTGTGTGTGACACACTAAGCATGGAGAACAGAAAGAGGAGAACAGAACTGTCTGAGGACTTGAGAACCAAAATTGTGGAAAAATATCAACAATCTCAAGGTTACAAGTCCATCTCCAGAGATCTTGATGTTCCTTTGTCCACGGTGCGCAACATAATCAAGAAGTTTACAACCCATGGCACTGTAGCTAATCACCCTGGACGTGGACGGAGGAGAAAAATTGATAAAAGGTTGCAATGCAGGATAGTCCGGATGGTGGATAAGCAGCCCCATTCAAGTTCTAAAGAAATTCAAGCTGTCCTGCAGGCGCAGGGTGCATCAATGTCAGCTCGAACTATCCGTCAACATTTGAATGAAATGAAATGCTATGGCAGGAGACCCAGGAGGACCCCACTGCTGACACAGAGACATAAAAAAGCTAGACTGCTGTTTGCCAAAATGTATGTAAGTAAGCCAAAATCCTTCTGGGAAAACATCTTGTGGACAGATGAGACCAAGATAGAACTTTTTGGTAAAGCACATCATTCAAATATGCACTACAGTCAAATATGGTGGAGGTTCAAAGACATTTTGGGGTTGTTTTGCTGCCTCTGGAACTGGGTGCCTTGACTGTGTACAAGGCATCATGAAATCTGAAGATTACCAAAGGATTTTGGGTAGCAATGTAGGGCCCAGTGTCAGAAAGCTGGGTTTGCGTCCTAGGTCATGGGTCTTCCAGCAGGACAATGACCCCAAAACATACTTCAAAAAGCACCCAGAAATGGATGGAAACAAAGCGCTGGAGAGTTCTAAAGTGGCCAGCAATGAGTCCGGATCTAAATCCCATTGAACACCTGCAGAGATCTTAAAATTGCTGTTGGGAGAAGGCACCCTTCAAATATGAGAGACTTGGAGCAGTTTGAAAAAGAAGAGTGGTCCAAAATTCCAGTTGAGAGGTGTAAGAAGCTTGTTGATGGTTATAGGAAGCGATTGATTTCAGTTATTTTTTCCAAAGGGTGTGCAACCAAATATTAAGCTGAGGGTGCCAATAATTTTGTCCAGCCCATTTTTGGAGTTTTGTGTGAAATTATGTCATTTGCCTTTTTTTCCTCTGTTTTTTGTGTTTTTCCAATACACACAAAGGAAATAAACATGTGTAATTGCAATAATTTTCTGGGAGAAATACTTCATTTTCTGGAAACATTCAGGGGTGCCAACACTTTCGGCCATATTTACTCCGATAGATATCTGAGACTATTATCTTTCATTTACAGCAATAATACCAAGTGGCTAAGTCTTGTCGCTAATGTGAGTGACACGATATTGTTGTAAGTTGCCCAGTGACTTTGGCCTGTTTTTCCCTGGAGGGGTCACATATGAGGTATTGTCAAGAGGAAGGTGATGAACATGAGATCCAATAAAACAGAAGAGCTGAAGGTCACCATCAAAACTTTCTGAGCTTTAATACCATCTCAGCAGTGCCACTGATCAACATTAAAACAACAAACGAAACGTGAAAATGTCATGCTGTGTGTAATGAATCCGCAGTTGATGGAAATGTTTGGAAAATTTGGCTACCACTGCAAGGAGACCAGTGCCACTGACACAATCACCTTTCCATAAAACAGTGAAACCATTCAACTCCAACAACACTTCCAACAAACCCAGTGTAACACACTGGTGTACTTCCCCAACACGCCTCATATTCATATTCACTGATGTAATGGAAAGAGTTTGAACAATTTTACACCAAATATTCTTCACCTCACTGAGCTCTAATATGCAAGTGCTGACTCGATTCAAGACTGCCAGGCTGCTGCTCGAGTAGGCCGCTCAGAGATAGAGCTCTGAAGCTGTAAATATGCTCAAGTGAGTCATGGAGTGGAACGGTGAAGGCCTCAGAGAGAAGAGATGTGAAAAATCACAGAAATCCCCCTTTTATTCATCTCAGGCAGAGAGAAAGAGGGAGTGGTAAAGGTGATCTCAGCCCAGCAGAAAAACAGTCGTTAAAGAGTTAACCAGAAATATCGTCATTTCGCTCAAAACCATCAAGTCGTGATTTGAGTCACAATCCTGAGAACAGAGAAACTGATTTCTTAAGACTGAGCCACAAATGAGTGAATACTAGTGCATCTTCATTGTGAGAATATGGTGGAAAAGTTCAGAATTTGACTCAAAAAGGTGATTATTCAGTTGTCAGGTGGTTTTAAGTATGCATATATAAAGTAGTTTACAAAGAGCATCAGCCAATTATATCTTAGGATATTAGAATATTTCATTAAATAACACTACGAACATTAAAATACACTGCTCAAAAAAAAAATAAAGGGAACACTTAAACAACACAATGTAACTCCAAGTCAACCACACTTCTGTGAAACCAACCTGTCCAGTTAGGAACCAACACTGATTGTGAATCAATTTTACCTGCTGTTGTACAAATGGAACAGACAACAGGTAGAAATGAGAGGCAACTAGCAAGACAACCCCTATAAAGGAGTGGTTCTGCAGGTGGTGACCACAGACCTTTTCTCTGTTCTCATCCTTTCTGGCTGATGTTTTGGTCACTTTAGCATTGTGTCAGTTCTCTCACCATTGAGGTAGCATGAGGTGATGTCTACAACCCACAGAAGTTGCTCAGGTAGTGCAGCTCATCCAGGATGGCATATCAATGCGAGCTGTGGCAAGAAGGTTTGCTGTGTCTGTCAGCACAGTGTCCAGAGCATGGAGCAGATACCAGGAGACAGGCCAGTACACCAGGAGACATGGAGGGGGCCGTAGGAGGGCAACAACCCAGCAGCAGGACTGCTTCCTCCTCCTTTGTGAGGAACAGAGCCAGAGCCCTGCAAAATGACCTCCAGCAGGCCACTAATATCCATGTTTCTGCTCAAACTGTCAGAAACAGACTCCAAGAGGGTGGTATGAGATTTGGAGTATGATTCCAAATCCAGACCTCCAAGGGGTAATAATTTTGATTTACATTGTTCATTTTTATGTTATTTTGTTCTCAACGCATTCCACTATGTAATAAATAAAGATTTTCAACTGGAATATTTTATTCATTGAGATCTAGGATGTGTTATTTTAGTGTTCCCTTTATTTTTTTGAGCAGTGTATAATATTCTAACTTCTGCAGACATGCTATACAATGAACCACATCACAGATTTAAGAGAAAGGACCTTCCACTGGTGATCTATAAGACTAGTTAGAAATCAACAGAGCTAGAACACATGAAGCTTCTAATAAGAAATTGCACTCTAATATAGTAAAAAATGTAAATAAAAGCTAAACTGAATCCTCAGATTAATAGAAAAACAGTAATGACAGACTATTCATATGTCTCAGTCTCCAGTGAGCTGAATATGATGCCTGAACATGGTGGGAATCTGATCTCCAGCTCATATAAGTATCTAATATTGATTTGTGAGAAATTCACAAGTTAAAAGATTATTCACACGCAGATGCAGAGATGTGACGTGTGGTTTGGAGTGACTCGATTCAGAAAATTGAGAGTTTTCATTTGACTGTTTGTTAAAGTGACATATTTCCACTCTACAGCAGCGATGGAGCTCAGCCGTCAACATTTCTCAGAAAGTTCAAAGCTAATTTCTGAGTTCTGAAGCTGAAACGGTAGTGTGGTTTGGTGATGTCTTTACACAGATCCCAGCACTGCAGGTCTGGCTTCTCTACCTGGCAAGTTTAGTCTGTGGATCCCTGTAAAAGGTGACCTTTCACAGGAAATTTGTACATTTAGCTTGACTTGGAGATCCTCCAGACGCCACCCGAGAAAGGCTTGCAGTTCTGCCTCGCTTTTGCAGAAGTGAAGCGATATTTTCCGTCAAGACATCTCTTGGTTCCTTTTTCAGAATAAAGTTCATATTGTGCTAAAATTTCAGCATGACCCCTACGTCCGACATTGCCTCTACAGCTTCCTCGTGATCTAAAAGAAGAAGCAGTTTTACAGAAGTGAGAATAACCACACGCTGCAGTCAGGGGAATATTAGCACTTGAAGACAGATACGGTAATATAACCCTGCAAAGAGCCCGGACAGGCTGGCAGGGTGAGCTGAGAATTAAAAAAACGATTTCAGTCAAAAGAAGAAAAAAGGTGATTGTAATCTCAGAAGAAGGGGAAAATGTACAATCTGCTTTTTTGTACTGAAAGTGAAACACTGCGGGTGAGAAAACAGAAAATCCCCAAACGGTCATGTTGATTTCTCTTATTCCAGGAAACTGAGTTCAACACAAAGTGTTTCTGTTGAGGTCAGAGTTCATCACAGAGCTCCTCATTATAGGAGACATGTATCATAGACACCAAATCAGCAAAAACATTTGTGTTGGTCCTCTAGTCTTTCATTGGTGCTTACAGAACACTGCTGGCTGGCTGGCGCACTATTTTCACTTCTGCAGTGACACTGAAGTGTTTATAAATATCAGCAGATCTGTTGTGTCTAATCCACTCTAACACACCACCACCACGTCAGTGTCACTGAGAATGATCCACCTGCTCTGTGGGGGTCCTGACCATTGAAGAACAGGGTGAACAAAGTACTACAGTCTGTACAAAGTGCACCTATATGATCAGTAGAGCTAAAATGGACATCGAGTGGAAATAAAAGCTATGTGTACCTAATGAAGTGGCCTATGAGTGTACATATCTAGATATATGAACATAGTTATATATATATATATAAATAAAAGTGAGCCAGAAATTGTAATCATATATCATCTTCCCATGACAGATAGAGCAAGCCACATCCTGAGCTCCTTAAAGTAACCAAACTCAAGATTAGAACCATGAGAATATTTCTTATAAGGCCAACAAATACAGAACAATCATCCCAAATTAATGACATACTTCTATTCCACATCAAATGGAGGAAAACACTGAGAAGACAATAATGGAATTTGCATTTCTAAAACAAGTCTAAATAAGCTAATCATTCCACATTTAAGAGAGCTTAAAACTGTTGGACCAATCAGAGAAGACAGCTGAGACAATGGAAAGGATCATAAAACTCTTTCAAGAAGGAAATCCAAATGTGTCGCTTTGTCTAACATTTGGGGCAAAAAATGTAATAACCACTATTTGAGAACATTTGGCACCAGCTTGAAGTGGCATGTTGCGTTTCATTGGTTTGAACATTGAGATATGATCATTTTTCCTGTACTTGATTTGAAAAGAACATGCCATCAGTCAAAATAACTTATTTTATATTTCAGACATTAAAACAAAAAGTGTTCAGTATACAGTGACATGCAAAACTCTGAGGACCCCTGTTAAAATGCCAGGTTTTTGTGATTTAAAAAAAATCAGACCACGATGAATTATTTCAGAACTTTTTCCATCTTTAACGTGACCTATGATCCGTACAGCTCCACTGAAAAACAGACTGAAATCAATAGACAGGAAATAAAAATAAAAAAACTAAATGTGTTTGCATAAATATGGATACCCTCTTGTATTTGGGGGTGTGATTGTGTTCAGAATGAACTAATCACATTCAAAGTCATGTTAAATAATAGTTAATAATGAATGGATGTTACACTTATATAGTGCCTTTCTCAAACCCAAGGTCGCTTTACAATCAACACACTCCATTTACACACATCGGTGAGAAGCGGTAGCCAATCGCGCACAGCGTACTCTCAAACTGGAAGCAACTGTCCACCTGGAGGACTGCATCAAGCACTAGGGGGGATCATCCAGGATAGAGTGCCAACCATAACCTGGCATACATACATTCATACACACCAGGGTAATTTTAGAGTAGCCAATTCACCTGATCTCCATGTTTTTAGACTGTGGGAGGAAACCGGAGTCCTCTGAGAAAACCCACGCAGACACGGGGAGAACATAGAACCTCCAGTCAGATGTGGACTCGAACCCAAGACCTCAGCGCTGAGAAGCAAACGTGCTAACCACTAAGCCAGCGTGCCGCCCCAATACACAACTGACATCATTTAAAATCATTCTGATGAACCTCAAATACAGTCCAGCTGTTCTAGTACATTTTCCTGGTATTTACTTACAATTTACAGCAAACGTCACAGAGCTTATAAAGCATCAGAGATCTCACTGTTGAAAGGCCTCAGACAAAGAGACAAATAGTTCCCAAGACATCAGATATACCATAGAACAGAGTGAAAACGGTCATTAATAAATAGATCAAATTTGACAACAGTGACATTACCAAAAACTGGACTTCCCTCCAAAACGCATGAAAAGACAAAAAGATGGTCCAGGAGGCTGTCAAAAGGCCTACAGCAACATTCTAAAAGTTTCAGGACGTTCTGGCAATAATGTTTGATTAGTACATGTGAGAACAAAGTCATATATTCTTCATATATCTGGGCTGTGGAGCAGCAAGACAAACATTTTCTTCAAAGAAAAACATCAAGTGGGAAACTATATGTTCTGACGAGATCAAGGTTGAACATTTTGGCCAAAATTGCAAAAGGTAAGTTTGGCTCAGAACTCCATACTCACAGTGAAACATGGTGGAGGCAGCGTTATGCTTTAGGACTGTTTTTCTGCAGCTGGAACAGGGGCTTTAGTCCAGCATATGCCATGCTGACAGATTAAAACCCAAACAGTCTGAATGCTGTCAGAAACGTAAAGTGCACAAAGTATTAATTTGTGTCCATATTTATGCAACCACATTATTTTAGTTCTTTATTGTTTATTTTTCCAATAAAATGTTTTAGCTTATTGTTCAATGGAATTGTACAGATTATAGGCCACATTAAAGGTGAAAAAAGTTCTGAAATCATCTTCGTCTGATTTTTTATATCACAAAAGCCTGGCATTTTAACAGGGGTGACCAAACAGTTGCATGCCACTGTGTTATTCGAGTTGTTTACTTTTGATGTAAAGAATGCTGCTGAAGATCTATTTTGGACACATTATGAGAAGAAACAGTTCACTTGAGAAGAGAGTTATGCTGGAAGAGTTTAAAGCAAAAGAGGAACATCAGAGTCATGAATGAGCCATTGAGAAGTCTGACGACCCAAACAGACAGATGTGTCCTAGAGCAACACTATTCATATGGTCACCAGGAGTCAGAATCAACTGGACAGCACGTAATAATAATAATAATACAGAAAGCTGGGTGAAGTGTGGTTGTATATCACATGAGACATGAATATTAGAAATGGATTTGGTGTCATTTTTTGACCCGTGGTGCGAACCACAAACACGACTGCATTACTGAAGTATACCACTCTCTCATGTCTCAAAATAAACATCCACAGACCAGAATGATTTGTTTTGTTGGTCAATGTCTGAAGTGGTGGAACTTCCTTCTGAAGAGAAATAAAGAGAACCATGAGACTTGCTAAAATAATCCATGACTGATATCACATCGTGGAGTCGGTCTCCGACTCCAAATGAATCGATTCTTCGACTCAGAGTTGCCAATTTTATCTTAAAATACAGTACTGATATAGAAATGGACTTCGTGAGGAAACGTACAAAGTAGATGATGAAAATGCAGAGTGACTGAGCATCTTATTTGGTAGTTGCTAGGCTCTTGCTAAATAGTTGTGGCATGGTTGCTAGGTTTGCTATGTGGTTGCTAAGTGGTTTTTAAGTGGTTGCTATGCAGTTGATGCAGTATTCCAAGAGGTGTTACTAGGGTATCACAGGTGGTTGCTAGGCAGTTGCTATTGTATGCAGGATGAATAAAGGAGAGATAGAGGAGTGCAGGTGAGTATTGAGGGATGAATAAAGGAGAGAGAGGAGTGCAGGTGAGTAGTGAGGGATGAATAAAGGACAGATAGAGGAGTGCAGGTGAGTAGTGAGGGATGAATAAAGGAGAGATAGAGGAGTGCAGGTGAGTAGTGAGGGATGAATAAAGGAGAGATAGAGGAGTGCAGGTGAGTAGTGAGAGATGAATAAAGGACATATAGAGGAGTGCAGGTGAGTAGTGAGGGATGAATAAAGGACAGAGAGGAGTGCAGGTGAGTAGTGAGGGATGAATAAAGGACAGATAGAGGAGATAGAGGAGTGCAGTCAGTAGTGAGGGATGAATAAAGGACAGAGAGGAGTGCAGGTGAGTAGTGAGGGATGAATAAAGGAGAGATAGAGGAGTGCAGATGAGTATTGAGGGATGAATAAAGGACAGATAGAGGAGTGCAGGTGAGTAGTGAGGGATGAATAAAGGAGAGATAGAGGAGTGCAGATGAGTATTGAGGGATGAATAAAGGACAGATAGAGAAGTGCAGGTGAGTAGTGAGTGATGAATAATAGACAGATAGAAGAGTGCGGGTGAGTATTGAGGGATGAATAAAGGACATAGAGGAGTGTGGGTGAGTAGTGAGGGATGAATAAAGGACAGATAGAGGAGTGCAGGTAAGTACTGAGGGATGAATGGTGAGGAATGGAGTGCTGTAGGTACAAAGTTTAGCAATAGGGGTTTAGGACAAAAATGAATGGAAGTCTATGGGAGGAAGGGGGGATTATTCATTATTAATAAGAACAAATGTCAAAATATTCACACAACAACAACAATAATAATAATAATAATAATAATAATAATAATAATAATAATAATACATGAGCTTTATAGAAATTGGTTTCCATAGGCCACTTTGAGCTATAATTCACATGAAAAAGATCATGGGGGATGAAATGAGTTGCCAAAAACTGGTGGGGCAACATGGAAAATGTAATGTGGGCATGTTCCATTATCTAGATTAAACTTTTAAAGACCCTTTAGTTCAGAGACTGGAGTTATCTATCAGTGTTGATTTTTTCTATGTAAATATCACAACAACATAGTGCCATCTTGCTGTAGTTTCTTTATTTCATCTTTCAAGTTAAAGTTACAATTTTCCACAAACTGATTAAGCTATGCACAATGATCTGCTTAAAGAACCAGACCCCTGCTGGCAGTTTAGACTCATCTTACACCGGTTTTTGTAAAAGTACATGATCAGTCATCCTCAGATTGGTCTCAAAAACATGATGAGGGTCTAAATTAATTCAAGAATCTATTAACAGGCCATGCTGAGAGCAGCCTCCATTTACGACCCAAAAAAAGGCAAGAGGAAGATGTCTGAATTTCGGCTCCCTGAAACTTAAAGAGAAAGAAAATCACAGTTTTATTTTTAATTGGCAGGAAGGCTACTGCATTGAGGTTCTCAACGAGTCCTCCAGAATGCAAAGAACACAGTAAAGTAACATCACAGATTATTGATATTGTTCCCTAGGTGTCTACACATCCTGCCGTACAACCGTGTATCTCAAACTCTGTCGCTCACTTCATGCCACAGCAAATGCAAAGCATCAGAATCATCTCGCCGGTTCAGATCACACTCCTGGAGAGGCAGAAAAAGGCAAAAACAAGGCTAAACAGGACCGTAATGATTCTGTAGACTGGCAGCACCAAACATCTCAAATCCAAACTCTACTTTTAAAGATACGCTGTTAATAAAACCTGAACATTTCAACAGGAATGATTTCAAAAAACGATTGGGAAACGCAAAAATCTCTGGGAAAAAACAGTTTCAGTGCTAATTTGCTCCATGGAATAGTCAAAGTGAACAGGATAAAAGACAAGACGTCAACAATTTACTGCATACACACACATTAACTGCTTGGGTCTTCTTGGAAATGGCCAGTGTGACAATTTTGGGTAAAGTTTGAAATACAATAATAAAAAAAAAAACATTTATCTTAATCATGTTTATCGTAACGTTTATCTGGAAATTAAAAAAAAACAAACAAACTCATGGAATATCATTAAGTGAGAGTTAAAATGCCTCCCTGGGTCCCACTGGAGTACGTCTCTTTCACTGGCCTGCAATTTTTTTGTTTCAGTCAGTCCAATCAACCATAATGGACCCAACAAAACAACCGTCAAACTCGTCCCAGGTGTGCTCGGGGTGCTTGTCAACAGGTGATTTAGATGAGCTCGACGTAATTGGCTGGAAACATTCCGAAATGGCCGTCAGGGCCGTAGCCTCGCCACCAGCCCTCATCGATCATTTCAATGCCATTGATAATGTCATCTGGGTCAAAAGAGATCTCCGTGTCATCAGCTAAGAAGAAACACAAACATACAGACACAATTAAACTCTCTGAAGTCATCAGGTTCTTACTCCACAAGGCACGATTTTGAAGTTAGCCAAATATCTTAAACCAAAGTTGAGGATTGTCCAATTCTTAAGGTGTCTGAAATGGTACACTTGTTTACTCTTTCACTGATCATTAATCATAGCAAACTATATAGGGTAGCAGTGAGGGAGACAATTTGGATGACGCACAAGAAATCATCTTGACCTTTCACCATATAAACAGTCTGGAACATCAAAAATTCAGTTTTAAGTCAATGTTCTTTGTCATATCACATTACACAGGTGTGACGATGAGTGAAAATCCCTTACAGTATTTAAAAATACATTCTAAATTATACACAACAAACAGTGTTACATTACTAGACACCAGTATTGCACAGATTTCTATAGAGTTGTGTAAGTCATATCAGTTATGAAATAGAAGTTATGATATATACAGGAAGGAAAGATGTACAAGGTGTCAGTCTGTATGTGCAGGTGTGGATGTGCTGACAAAGTTCTAATAAAGTGCAGTGAGTCAATGGAGTGTGGATGTGGTTTGGATTGTCCATAAAGAACATGATGATGAAGATCCAGTGCTACTGTTTGTTCAGTAGCCTGTTGATCTAGGGAGAGAAGCTGTCTCGTTGTTGGCTAGTTCTAGACTTTATGCTTCTGTACCTTCTGCCACTCGGCAGATGAGAGAACAGAGAGTGGCTTGGGTGCGTGGAGTCATTTGCGTAAACCAAAGCCTTTAAGATTCCACATGTTAGGGGGCTATATACACCACTCTAGCCCATGCCTGGTATTAGACATGGTGCCAACTGGTCCTATTCTACTGGTAGTACTTCTCTACATGAACAACACCAGCTGTGTCTGCACATTTTTACATCCGTGTCAACTTCAAGTAGCTGAATGCATTAGAAGGGGTGTCCACAAACATGTGGACACAGTGTATCTAGGCTACTGTCTAAACTTATTAGTTCACAAGTGACTATTCAGACATATCAAACTGTGCAGTAGAGCAGCACAGAAACAGTGTATTCATATCCTTCCTACTGTATCTCACACAAGCATAGTTATACTCACCAGCCTGGTAGTCATACAGCGCCCGAGCGCAGACGCCACGATCTCCTGGGTCCTCGTACACATTCTGCTGCTCCGTCTGACCATGAAACCAATACATCAAGTTATTACTTACACGCAAGACCATAAATATACATTACATTCTTACTTACTGTTCCATACCTACAGCACATTTCTAGACAACATAAAGCTCTTTAACATTTAGGCAAGACATTAGAGAACCACCTCAACCAGCACCAGCATACGGTTCACATCAGAACTCTCAGCACACATTAGCTATTAGACAGAGAGGTGAGGAGAGACTGAGCCAGTTTATGAAGATGGAGATGATTAGGAGTGGGACATTTAGACAGCACATCAGCTCTACTCTTATAGAGGACATGACCAGGAGCTTTTTCTGAGGATCTTTCAGTCTGGAGACATTTATACATTTATACCAGTCACTGCACTGGGGCATTGGGACCCAGGAATAGCACCTCCTGCTGTCCACCAACATCCACATAAGGGGTCCAGACCCAGACCTGCTTAGCTTCAGTGGGTTTGCATGTAATGTGCAGGTTATATGGCTGCTATGGCTGCAGTCCTGCAGGCTGCAAAGTCTGTGGGTAGACAGTGGTGGTTGCAGGTACAAATATAAATAGTATACTCATACTCATAGATGTGAAATACATCACTGTAGAGGGGAAATTACAGACTCACAGTGGTGGTCGGAAGCTGTTAATGCTTCTAAACGTTTCTTTACAAAGTTATAACATGATTAAGAGTATTGTTCCATGCCTGAGGAATCATTTGATGAACGTTTTGCCCTGTGTTTGTGTTATAGATACAGGTGCTCATCATAAAATTAGAATATCATGAAAAAGTTGATTTATTTCAGTAATTCCATTCAAAAAGTGAAACTTGTATATTATATCCATTCATTACACACAGACTGATATATTTCAAATGTTAATTTCTTTTCATTTTGATTATTATAACTACAACTAATGAAAATCCCAAATTCAGCACACAGTGCCAAAGCTACAAGTACCTGGTTTAAATTAAGGACCATGGTATCCCTGTTCTTAATTGGCCAGCAAACTCACCCGACCTTAAACCCATAGTATTGTGAAGAGGAAGATGCAATATGCCAGACCCAAGAATTCAGAAGAGCTGAAGACCACTATCAGAGCAACCTGGGCTCTCATAACACTTGAGCTCAAAACGACTCCATGCCACGCCACATTGCTGCAGCAATCCAGGCCAAAGGAGCCCCAACAAAATTTTGAGTGCTGTACATGCTCATACTTTTCATGTTCATACTTTTCAGTTGGCCAACTTTTCTAAAAATCTTTTTTTTTTGTTTTGGTCTTAAGTAATATTCTAATTTTCTGAGACACTGAATTTGGGATTTTCATTAGTTGTAGTTATAATAATCAAAATGAAAAGAAAAACATTTGAAATATATCAGTCTGTGTGTAATGAATGAATATAATATACAAGTTTCACATTTTGAATGGAATTACTGAAATAAATCAACTTTTTCATGCTATTCTAATTTTATGACCAGCACCTGTACTGCAGTGCAGATACTTCCATATTTATCAAAATGTTAATGTCGACTAGTGTTAATGTGTCAGCAGTCATATCACCTGCCAAACCCTACAAGTAAATGATGCTGAAACTAAGCAGGTCAGGTCTGTTCAGTACTTGGATGGGAGACCTCTGGGTGCTGGTGGATTCCTGAATCCCAGTGCCCCAGTGTGTGTCAGGGACACTGTCCTGTATAAACGTCTCCAGACTGAAAGATCCTCAGAAAAAGCTCCCTGGTCATGTCCTCTATAACAGCAGGGCTGATGACCTGTCTACATCCCCCACTCCTAACCATCTACATAAACTGGCCCAGTCTCTAATCACCTCTCTGTCTAATAGCTAATGTGAGCTGAGAGTTCTGGTGTGGACTAGAGGTCTGCGTAGGACTGATTTTTTAGTCCCGCTCCCGACCGCTCCCGCATGTTTTCGTCCCGCTCCCGACCACTTTTTTATCTCGTGATAAAATCGTCATATTTGGTCCCGCTCCCGCCCGCCACATAAACATGTCTCACGGGGGGAGGGCCTTTCGTTCGGCGCGCGCGAGTTGAGTTTAGTTTGTCCTCCGTTGTGTGGGGGGTGCGCAAGCAGTCTCGTTCAGAGAGACAGAAGGAGGGGAGTGGATGTTGCTGGATCGGTTCAGGGTTGGATGTAAGATCCAGAGATATTGCTCCGTAGCCCTACCCTAGTGTTTTCCCTGATCCTCACATCAATCAGATTAACTACACAGAGCTTAAAACTTACTTACATATTGTGCTGGTAGAGAAAAGGTAACAGCAAATCCAGTATAATACAGAAGTCTTATTATTCCTTACTGGAGAACATGTCATGTCATGTCATACGCTGTCATCGCTT
>BRDA01014213.1:40812-62433 GCA_036984385.1 Crenuchus spilurus
TGAAATTTTTAATCAACATATTTCTCCTTTAAAATGTTACATTTACTCAGATTAAACTTTTGATCTGTCATCTATGTTCTATTAGGAATAAAATACTGATATTTGCCATCTCCACATCATTGCATTCAGTTTTTATTCACAATTTGTTTAGTGTCCCAACTTTTTTGGAATGCGGTTTGTAGTTTTGTAAGTGAAGCTTTTGTCCAATCTTACTGTTAACAATTCGTGGTCACCATTGTCTGGTCTTCATGATGCTCCAGACATTTTCAATACCAGACAGATCTCGATTGCAGGCAGGTCAGTCTCACACACACTCACACACACAATATTAATGAAGGCTCACTGCTGTAACTGGTGCAGAATGAGGCCCGACACTGTCCTGCATCCAGCCCAGCTTTTCTGGAAATGGGGTTTGTACATTGTACACACATACTGATTATGAGCTTGAAAGTCACAGTTGGGTGTCATGAAGTCTTTAGATAAAGTCTATTTTCACACCGCACTGCTATTCTGATGCTATATCGACTCCTTTTAGGGAGTGATACCATTTCCTATTTCTGTCTTTGCCATAAATTCACAACACCCGTCACAAACTCAATTTGACCAGCAACAAGTGTCACCAGTGAAGGACTAGAGGACCAACACAAACTGTGCAGCAACACATGAGCTGCTGTCTCTGACTTTACATCTACAAGGAAGACCAACAAGGTGGGAAGGCTTGGACTACAGTCTGTAATTGTAGAACTGCAAAGTGCAGCTATATGGTTAGTGGAGTTCAAATGTACAATAAGTGAAGATACAAGCTATGTACCTAATGAAGTGACCAGTGAGAATGTCTTGCCTTCCCCTGTTGACCAGAGGAGGATGGGTTCTCCCTGCTGAGTCTTGGTTCCATTGAAGGTTTCTTCCTCTTACTCTTAGGGACCTTTTCCTTGCAACTATGGCTCTGTGGGTTCTTTTCTTTCTGTAAAGTTACCTTGTGACCATTTGTACGTGCTATACAAATACATTTTTGTTTTCAGGAATTCAAATCAGGTCAACTCAGAATGTCACAAAACCAAGGTGACCAATCCTGATCCTGGAGAGTTCTGTTCCAACACACCTGAGCCTGATACCCAGACTCTGAAATTCTTCATTACCCCAATCATGTGTGTTAGACTAAGGCTGCATCTAATCTCTGCAGGGTGATAAACCTTCAGGACTTCAGGTTGGGCACACCTGCATGAGACACTCTAGAAAGCAGATGTCACGAGATTACTAAGACAGTAAATATACACTCTCTTTGTTAGAATATAAGTTCCTCTTAAAAGAAGCTTTCAGATTTTTTCATAACCTCTTTTCAAAACTGTCCCTCAGTCCAAAACAGCTTGACTGAAACTGAGATCTTGATGTGAAGAGATGTCAATTTGAGGTCTGCTTAAAGCAGGAATAGATGCTCTACCTTTATGTTGTTTACTTATCCAAATGTAATATTACATAAAAAATCATAATCAGTGTTTGTGGTTATGCTGGCTGGAAACAGGTGCTAGCAAAATCATTATAATGCCATAAATGGTGCTGATTTAAATGAAGAACAAACACAAACATACCAGCAAATGACTATTAATTATGCCACAATCATGATCTATAAATCAAAACTCGATAGAAACATAAACAAAAGAGCATTTCAACAAAATTAAGTGTATTGGCTGTAGAAAGGATGCTTGAAGGAGGCTCAAAGAGCCTCCAGTAGGTGTCTTTTTTATATTTAGTGAGCTGACAAATGAGATTTTATCACAATACAGACAAAATAAGGAAGGAGGAAGCTTTTCTCATAATGGGTGTGGTACCGGACCAGAAGGTCTGACTGAGCCAAACAAGAATGCCTTAAAAAGTGAAATGGAAGTTTTAGTTTAGTTTAAACTCAAGCCAAGTACTGTAGGGGGAGGGGCTAAGGTGAAGTGTGTGTATTACTCACCCACTGCTGTTTCTGCTGACAATCCACTTCGAGTTGCTGCTGGTACCTCCTGAAATGCAAACAACTTTATCAACTATCATACACCACATGCACACAGCTCAGTAGAGGCAGCTGCCTTAAAAGTCAGAGGTGGTATTACCCCTTTTTAAAGCTGTGGGCTTTTGTGGATTATAATTACATCATATCACAACATACTGAATGTAAAAAAAGACAAAAATCTGATCTGACTTGAAAACAGATGTTTTTTAACTAGAAAAACAAACATGAATGATGCATTTAAAAACTACACAACTACCAACAAAGCAGGTGTGAGGTTCTTTTTTCGTCCTTGTTGCCCAAAAGTCCAAAAAGTAGAAAATTCTGAATTATATCAGAGAATTCTAAAGAAAAATGTCAGGACATCTGTCCATGAACTGAATCTCAAGAGAAGATGGGTCATGCAACAAGACAATGACCCTTAACACACACACAGAATGGTTTTATCAAAGAACGGTTAAAGAACAGTTAACGGAAAGATTTAGTTGCAGTTATTCCTACAAAGGGGGGGTCACACCAGACACTGAAAGCAAAGGTTCAAATAATTTTGCAACAGAAAAATGTCATACTGGATCATTTTCCTCAATAAATAAATGAGCAAGTATAATATTTGTGTCTCATTTGTTTAACTGGGTTCTCTTTATTAGGACTGGTGTAAAAATCTGATTCAAAAAAAAAATTCTAAAGGCTTCACAAACTTTCAAGCACCACTGTATGTCTAGTGTAATTTCATGTTAATGCTGTGCGAAATGTAATGACTTATTCAATTGTGACCTGGCCAGTGACTGGTCTGGCCACGTGCGCAGCCAGTGACATTGTCACAATGTAATCGTGCCTGTTGGGTAAGTGCATCAACTGAAAACTCTGATAATGATAACTGACATTAAACATGAATTCTAGAGGATTAATATCCAGTATCTTCACTAAAAACACCTCAAACTCTGTACTAGTTTAGTTTCTATAAACATGATCCTTGTACAGTCACTTGAAGGACTCCTCACTTACTTCTGCTCATCGATCTGAGAGGCTCTCTCCTTGGCCGCCTTATCTCTCAGAGCAGCCTCTTTAGCCTCTCTCTCCTTTGTATCTCTCTCCAGCTGCAGACGCTCCTCCTCCACTTTCTTCTTCTCCTCCTGACGACGCTTCTCCTCATCTTTCTACAAAAACAGAGGCTACATTTTATGCAAAAAGTATATCTGCTGCAATTTTATTGCCATAAAAAACAACAGATGTCCAGCGTTTTAGCTCTATACTGAAATAAGATCCACATTTCTCAAAACAAACAAACAAACAAACAAAAAACAATAAAATTACTGTTTTAAAAACTTGGGAATTTTTCCAGATTCAGCATAACTAAAGACTTAAAGGGTTTACAACAGTGCATGCATAACTGTGGTAAGTGAATTACATAAATTAAAGGGGCATAAATAAAGTTTGTTATTTGCTGTGTCATGCAGGCTCTTGTAGTGCAGAATTACATATTGCTTCCTTCTGCATTCAGCAGTTAAGTAAATAAATAAATAAATAGCAGTACTCTGCAAAAAAAAAAAAAAAAAATACACCCCAGGGCATAAGTGGCACACAGATTTGTGGAGGTGTGTTTATAAGAGTTTGTTGCATTGAATAAACATAAAGTGACATATTTCAATCAATTTTGTGTTTTAATGTTGATCAGCGTGGCTTATAAGCTCAGAGAGCCAGAATCTCAAATGATTAGAATATTTCAGAGTAGATTCAGACAGTGTCAACATTAAAACAGAAAAGTCCTGAAATACGTCACTTCCTATGAAATATGTGACCAATGATATTCTATCTTTGTGGCGTTTTCCCCACACCAACTTGGAATTGGGATTGTTGCTATTTTATGAATTGATACACAATTAAATTTGACAAATTCTAGTGATAATATGTATACACAAATTAGCCAAAAGATTAAAACGATCTGACCAGAGTTTGACTACTCATCCTCAGGTCTCCAAACACTACAGGCCCCTCATGTGACCAGCATTAAACATATTTTGTGATTTGTGCCACAGTAGCTGACCATGTAGGATTGTTAATTACTCTTACATATATTTCAACACCTTATGGCCAGTTGGTGGAATGCTCCTATTTGGCCCACAGTTGGTAGGTAGCACTGCTGACCAGGAGCCTTACCGTTTTGGACATGCTCCAACAGCATCATCTAGTCATCACAATCTGGCTCTTGTCAAAAAAGCTCAGATTAGTACTCTTGACCACATGCTAACAGGAAGAATGTGTACACCAGTCCATCCATCCATCATCTTCCGCTTATCCGTGTCCTGGTCGCAGGGGTAACATCCCAAGCTAAGAGGACTAGACGTCCCCTCTCTCCAGCCACCTCTTCCTGCTCATATGGAAGGATTCCAAGGCTTTCCCAGGCCAGCTGAGAGATATAATCTCTCCAGCGTGTTGTGGTCTTCCCCGAGGTTTCCTCCCAACTGAACATGCCCAGAACACCTCACCTGGGAGGCACCCAGGAGGCATCCGTACCAGGTGCCCGAACCACCTCAACTGGCTCCTCTCCACATGGAGGAGCAGAGACTTTACTCCAGGACCTTCCCGGATGTCCGAACTCTTCGCCCCCATCTCTAAGGGACAGCCCAGACACCTTATGAAGAAAGCTCATTTCAGCCGCTTGTATTCGTGATCTCATTCTTTTGGTCATTACCCAAAGCTCATGACCAGGTGAGGGTTGGAACGTAAACTGACCGGTAAACAGAGAGCTTTGCCTTCTGACTCAACTCTCTCTTCACCAAGACCCACCGGTACAGAGCTCACATCACTGGACGCTGAACTGATCCACCTGTCGATCTCCCGCTCCCTCTTACCCTCACTCGTGAACACAACCCCCGAGATACTTAAACTACTCCACTTGAGGCAAGGACACCCTCCCAACCTTTTCCCGGCTGAGTGCCTTTGTCTCGGATTTGGAGGTGCCGATTCTCATCCCAGTCGCTTCACACTCAGCAACAAACTGGTCCAGTGAGAGCTGGAGGTCCTGCTCTGATGAAGCCAGCAGGACCACATCATCTGCAAAAAGCAGATATGGAATCCTGAGGTCACCAAACTGGACACTTTCCACCACTTGGCTACGCTGAGAAATTCTGTCCATAAAAATCATACACCAGTCACATGTTTTAAATGTTTTGGCTCTACTGTGTATTGTAATATTATATAGCTTGATCAGTTTGCTTCTTTGCCCAAACAACAGTCAACAGCTTTGATACTAAAGATATGGGGATGAAATTTGGATTAAATATGTGTGAAAAAGTGTGTTACAACATGTGCTGAAAATGTGCACCGCCAGTCCAAGCACACTATAATCCCATGCTCAGGGTCATCCACCAATGACCCCATTGTTTCCAGACTCTCAGAAATTTCCATCATCTTCTGAATAGTTTGTTTTCCAGTACGTTCACAGCACCAACACCCCAATCTGTACTGTGCACTGATACATTATGAAGATTGCTGCACAATGCTCAGGGTGAAATAACGAATGTCCCATGTTGTGAAACTGAGGGCTTTAATGTCTCATTGCAGTGACAGGTGACTGATGGAGATGGCTGGATGGGTGCTGGCCTCTACTCCTATAGCCACGAATATTAGTCATCAGAAATTAATGCCCAATTACCTGCACTGTAATCATACATGTCAGTCTTTTTCACACAGATTGAGGTACATTTAATCCACATTACCCAGATAACTTTGATGAGATATGGTAAAGAAGGAAATGGGACGCCCTGTATATAGAAAGTACTTGAGCTCATCAGCTGGAGGAACTGAGCCCCGCCTTCCTCTACATGCTGTTTCAGTATGTAATGGTCATGGTTAAAAAAAACTGTGTTCCTGCAATGCTGTGCGTTACCTCAGCCTGTGCCCAGAAAGTGTCTTTATTGGTCCTCTTGATTTCGGACATGGCGTTAGTCTTCTGATACACAGAACCCTGTGAGAAGAGATTTCAACTTTAAATGGGAAGACATCCGTGTTAACAGCCATCTGTATATTGTTTATTGTAGTATAGATAGTTTGATAGATAGATACTACAATCTGATTGGCTGTGAGCTGTTCTTGGTGTGCCAATACTGCACGGTAACATCAATCTGACTGAAGCTCTTTAAGTATTACTCCACCACATACACACACAAGCTCACAACTCGACCACCAACAAACAAAGATATGATTGCACTGGAAAGACAGAAAAACAAAGAAAATACAGTACAGCAGCTGGACTCAATGTATTTACAGCTCTGATGAAGAGCAACAACACTGAAGTCAGTTTTACTTCCATCAACAACAATAAAATGAATCAGTTTGTACAGTGTTTTTATGGATCAGTCAGAAATGTAAAGTGAGAGTTTATACAGCATCAGCAAAATCACTGCATTAAGAACTGGACTTAACAGATTTATGAAACAACCTCCCATCAGCCATGACGGGAGTAAACTGTTTACAATGGCAAACAACATATTTAACATGTGTGTATGGATTACAGGAATTACATTTAAAAACGTTCAGACTTGTAATTTAAAATGCTGAAATGTTATAGACAAGGATGAGTGTTTTCACTTTTCAGTCAGAGTATTGATTTCAGATTGATTAGGGTGATTCTACACTTGGCATCGGCATCAAAGTCAAAAGGTCTGGTATTGTGACATCCCTACACTGGAACAGAAGTAAAACATCCTTCAAACAGATGCCACCATCTCCACATTCTTTATCCATTCCAGAACATTCCAAACCCTAATGCAGTGCAGCGTCAGTATGTTTCAGATAAACAAGCTGCAGTCTGGCACTGGCCCTGGCATTAGCAAGTCATAGTTGGACCTTTCTAGCCACTGCTGGTTTGGGCATTTCTACCCAGCCAAATCGCCTCATCAACCTCAAAATAAGCAAGAAAAACATTTAACATTACCTGCCATTACTGCAAAATCATCTGCAAAGACTCAACTAGAGTCAAACTGCAGTATGAATAGTGATATCATTGGAGATGAAGTGGGTGAAGCACAGCTGTCTGAAGCCAAACCAACAAACCAGTGACTATAAATCAACTAAAACAAGCTGTTCCATTGGAATGTGTTTGTGTATTAGTCATTCAGTCTACTATTTAAAGAATAAGTAGAAACATGAGCAGAAACACAAAGATTGGTCAATATTCAGATATAAATAATAGATTTATTCATTAAAAAACAACCACAGAAACATTCACCTGGGACGACAGGATCTCAGCATTAAGAATACTTAATATATTAAAGGAAATGTACAACCTCAATTCCAAAAAAGTTAGGACACTGTGTAAAAAGTAAAAAAGTGTAAATAAAAACAGAATGCAATCAATTGTAAATGATGACAGCAGCACACTAAAAAAAATAAAAATAAATAAAATTGAGACGGGGGAATAAAAGTGGAAAATAAGTAGTAGTTATAAACAGCTGGAGGGGCAATTTGCAACTAATTCACATTGCTAGGTATAAAAAGAGCATTTTAGAGAGGCAGAAGTTCACCAATTTAAAAAAAACTGCATCTAAAATTGTTCCTCAATGTCAAATGTAAAAATGTCTGATATTGGTCCTTTAGGGCTGTCGAAGTTAATGTGATAACGCATAAAGGTGATCTCAATTTAACAAGATAAAAAAAGTGTAGTTAATGCAAATTCTCTTCGTCATTCCATAGTTCATGTTGAGACCTAACTGTGCGCGGCATCATTAAGAGTAGAGGAGTAAAGGCTGCTTTATATTTTCCACATCAAGTGCTGCGTGAATGATAATGCAAGGTTTGTGCGTTTGCCGTCTTAAAATAATCTTTATTGATATGTTTCACTATACAGTAGAACCTTGAATTGAGTTCAATTCCTTCTGTGACTGAGCTCGTAACTCAATTTGCTTGTATATCAAATAAAATTTTAACATTAAAATGAACTGAAATGCTATTGACCTTGTTTCAGACCCCAAAAACCACACAAATTGATATATACCAAGTGTTTTAAATAAGAAAAATGTACTTTATAAATAATAATATATAATAATAATAATAATAAATAATTTAAAGAAATAAACTTGTTTATTAAGTGTATTTACATTAAAGATCAGACAATCTTCTTCTGTGACGTTTGCCTTTTTCGCCACACTTTCCCCACTTTCACTGCCTGGCGTTTCAATAAAATCCTGTCCAAAGAGCTTTGTTTCTTCCTCCATTTCAGAATATTTTGAAAATGAGTTAGACACTCTTCTTCTCTACAGTTTTGGCAGTGATGTCTGCTATCACGCTGGTGGAACTATATGACGTACTGAGATTAATCTAAATTTTTTAAATCGCTTGACAGCCCTAATACACTGTATTGCAATGTAAAGGGTCCTAATCCTATGTCATACAGAATATACACAATATATATCAAAAATATGAAAACTGTGAAAAAGTTCCAAATTTAAATCAATAAGGTTATCTGTAATTTTATATTCATTACACATGAAGTGAAATATTTTAAGCCTTTTATGTTTTAATGTTGATCAGAATGGCTTATAGCTCATGAAAATCCAGTTGAATATTTGATTGCGAGTTTGAGTAAATGACTATTAAAAGTATAAATACTGTGCATCTCTCAGAGCTACAACTGTCACATTCCTAATATTGTTAATTATTAACAGACACTCAAAACTGCAGTGCTGAAGTGTGTGTGTGAGCTTTTGTGTGAGAAACACTCACCACTGGACCCTGAGGCCCCGAGTCTTTGAAGCGGCTGGACTCTTTGTGGAAGCTGTAGTTGGCTCCTGAAGCTTTGGCCACTTTCTCCATAATGGACTCAGGTTCAACATCCTCCTCTGCACGAGCGTTTATGGTCACATGCGCACCCTGAATCACACAAACACACACAAAATTTTAGTGATGAGAAATTCAATCATCTTTCATCAGCCCTCCTGCTGTCTAAAGAGTCTATAGTGGGGAGCTTTTATTCATATATCTACATTAACACCTGGTCTGAAGCAAAATTTGGAGTCCAAACATGTATTAGTAAAAACAGAAATTGTGCATCTATGATTTTTCAGTAGAAAAGCTAAACATTACACTGAACTCTAGCTGGATAATAAAAATATTTATCATTATCATGATGAATTACAACAATATGTCATGGTACAGCTAGGCGATATGGCAAAAAATTACCACAATAAATTTTTCTATATTGATCAATCTCGATAATTATCATTATTATATTAAATTTTCTAACACTGTCATAGTTTTAAACAACATCTTTCTAAAAACATCAGACTAAATAATTGAAATGTTACTATTTAAAATATTAAAATGTTTATTGCCTGAACATAATATTGTAGCATCTGGCTGGACGTGTTGAAAGGATGGATGAAAAAGACGTTTACAGTCGATGCTTTATTGTTGAAACTTACGATTGCTGTCGGTCGCAGCCACGGCAAAATAACAACAGGCTAGAGAGCCAAGCTAACAGGCTAATGCTAGCTAGCCCCCCCCCCCCTTTCTCCTTCTCACACAATCAGATGAGTCCAGCACACAGTGACCTCGTGCTCTCTTGCCCGGCCCCACTACGCTCTCCCACAATCTGACGCTTGTCTTAAACACAACAGTGCATTTTGGCGGCGCTGGTGAGGAGCTATCAAGCAGCAGTATTAGACTTCTGAACTCACCGTCAAGCTGCTTAGACGTGAAATGGAAACGAACGTTAATGCTTATCGAATTCTATTGTCCCGGCTTATCGTCGAGGGAAAAATTATCATGAAAAAAATCTATATAATTTTATTGCCCAGCAGTATGTCACAGTATGATTTACTGAGCATATCGCAGACATTGTCAGTACTTAAAAACACTTCCAAATGCATGTTTAATTAAAATGATAGCATAATTAGTCATGTTTATTTGAATTTAGTGCAGCACAGCATGTGAAATGTTGAATACAAATGACTGAATTTATAGTTTTTGGTAGCATTTTTTAAACATTAACTCCTTTTTCTCTGGTTTTATTTAATAATATAAATCTCTACATTGAACACTCTCGCTACCAGTTAAGATGACCTTTATCCCATATATTTTGGGTACAGATTGGTTAGAAGACTCATTTTATATTGTAGTCCTCTGCTGATTACAAGCAATATATTGTGAACCCTAATACACAGTAATAATAGTAATACTGTGAAAAACAATTGTTCATGTTAGGCATATATCAAATTCCCATAACACATGTACAATAAATAAATTACAAAGTGAGCATGTTCAATCATGTCTCTAGACACCGTAATCAAAGTAACAAAAGTGATCTATAACCACATTTTTGAACTGTGGGTGGAGTTTCCATCCATTTCCTTGTTTACACCAGTCTGGAGAGATCAGACTAAGATCAGATGGAGGCACATGACTGTTACACTAAACTAAGGTTCTGTAAGTGTGTGTGCATGCATTTCACTGGTCAAGTCAAGAAGAGGTTCACCTTTAGGAAGTTAGCCATGGAGCTAACATGGTTGGCACACAGTCCTTTTCTAGCATCTTTCACTCCTTCACCAGTCTGAAAATAACACAGAGAAGTGATCATTCCAGTCATTATGAGAATGAAACAATTGACTAAAAACTTCCCCCTTACGCTGTGTGCATTTGATCAAATCTCTTACCCAGTTAATGAGGACGTATTTGGGGAGGCCAGAGTTCGGGTCTTGGACACGGCAGAAAGCGTACATCACCTTCCCACTGTTCAGCTCCTCAACCAGCTCCTCCAGTCCTCCATCTACACACACAAAGATCAAAACATCCACACAGTTAACCCATGGGCTATTTTGCCCGTGTTTGAATGTGTTTTTCCTTTATATGCCACATTAAGACATGTTTACCATGCCAATGTTAGGTATAAATTGTATTATACTCAAAATATATATTAAAATGTTAAGAATTAACATTCAAATTAAGAATATTAAAGATGTAAAATATTGACATAGGTTGTAAAGGTGAACATGTGATGCTAAAATGGAGATCTATGGAAAGGAAGATATATACACAACTATTTACAACTAAAAGCAGGTGTGATGTTCTTTTTTGTCCACTTGGGGGCAGTGTTGGCTACTGCTGCATTGTGTGGCTTCCTCTCAGGCATCTAGTACCCCTCCCACCTCGGCACTTCTACAGGTGTAAATATGATTTCTATATTAAATTTAATTACATTTAATCTCTACCCGTGACTTTGGTTTTAGGCTGTGACGTGTTCCGAATAACGTCCTCTTCTGCACTCTCCAGAGAGAGTGCAGCCAGGCATACGACTCCATCGCATTTCCAGCTGCAAACGTCCCATCGGGGCAGGTGGGCTCCCTGAACCCAAACTTCTCAGTGTCAATAGTGTTGAGAGACCATTTAATTCCATAATTTGTTCTTCAGGACAGTGCTATGAGAAGCTCTGAGTAGACAAGACAAGAGAAGCAAGCAGGGTAAGATAGGGCGGAGAGGGAGAAAGTGCGACCGCCTTCCACGAGAGCACAGAGAGAGGAGTGTCTCCTGACACCACCGACTTAACTAGTTAGCTGTATTAGATGAGAACTTTATAACCATTTGCCACATAAAGATTCATCCATACGAAATGATGAGTCAATATACAAAAATATAGTTACTACCTTAACAGTATGTCTGTGGGGATAAAGGCCTGTTTAATGCCGAAGTGCTCTAAAATCCGCTGGCAGACGGCTGCGTTGACTTGACTAAATCAAAGTGGGCCAACCCCAGCACCCCAAACCATCACAGACTGAGGAAACTGCACACTGGACTTCAGACACCTTGTATTGTGTGTCTCTCCACTCTTCCTCCAGACTCTAGCAGCTGATTTACAAATGAAATACAAAACAGACTTTCATCTGAAAAGAGGACTTTGTACTGAGTAACAGTCCAGTTCTGGTTCTCTTTAGTCCAGATAAGACACGTCTGATGTTTTCTCTGGTTCAGGAATGACCTGACAGATATACAATATTTATGCTGTTTGAAAAGTCATTTACTGTTGCTAAACAAAATATGTAAATAATAACTACCTGTCATAAATGTGAACAGTATCAAATACTCACCTCCTTTGGCAGCCAAGCGGATGTCATTTGTGTTGCCCTCGTATGTGAACAAGGCCCTACAAGAACAACAAAACCCAGTTACGATGTTGTCCGAAACTCAATAAAGCACTCAGTGAGAATATAAAGTGCATTACAGTGTAATAATTTATTTATAATGCTCTTTAGTGCAATACAGAGTCAGTAGACAAAACTGACCACAACAGAATTAATCTCATGTTTGAATGTTAAACAATTGCAAAAACTAAAAATGTATCCTAAATATACAAGGACAGTCAAGATGTTTAGTAAATATGCCCCATACATCTGTCCATTTGTAAAGATAACATCTGTGATTGAATGAATGAATGAACTGGTCAAGCAGGTCAGCACTGAAACTTTAGAGGTCAGTGTTAGGGTCAATGCAAAAGATGCTGATTGGTCAGTCACCTCTGGCCCAGATGAGTCCAAAAAGAAAAAGAAGATAAGCATCTGCCCTGCAAAACTGTTCAGTTTTTATCATAAATCCAGCGAGATCCCACAAGTCGACCCCGGTGGCTCAGCTTTGGTTCAGTCACTCTAAACAAAGCCGCTTGTGTACAGAGGAAACTGTGTCAACTTCCTCTCTGAAACCTGGGGCCGCAGAGCTCACACTCACTAAGAACACAAGAGAGGGGAAGTGTAACGTAGAAGAAAGAAAACATATCTTACACAATCATGAAGCGAAAAGGTTTTCTTAAATAGTGTTTGTGGCCTCCTACAGCAGTCTATGACATTGAGAACTATTGTTTTCTTACCACACTGGATATTTACAAGGAAATTCCACCAACTTTTTAGAATTAAAGTCATTTAGTGTGGTCTGCTGTGAAATGTGACTTTCTAGACAGACACACAAACAAAGAGTTTAATGCCTCTAAGGCTGCGTTCAGACTGCAGGCAAATTCAATTTGTTTCTTAAATCAGATCTTCTAAGATAACTGTTGCCAGTTATTTGCAAGAAATCAGATCAGATCTGTCTGTCCACACATGACAAGTCTGTCTGCTTCACTGTCTGTAATAACAGTGACGGCATCAGTAATTACAGCCACTCTGATGATGTGGCTTTAGAGTTGCCAGGTTCGCAGTTTTCCTGCAAAATTGTGGTATTTTTTTAATGTACTCATGAGTAAAATTTCAGATGTGGTGGGTGTTGCTTTTTGGAGTATTTTAAAAATGTATTGTGACCACCAAAAACTCATAGTAAGACAGCAGAAAAATAGTAGCGTTGGAGATGCCTTAGGTAAACTTTCTAATATTAAAAAGACCCCAGAGGTGGGATCTGAAGATATAGTTTAAAAAAAGGCTAAAATAAGATTTAAGAGTAACAAAAAGCCATCATAAATGTCCTCAAACATCTGTGATTAGACTCTTTAGATTTATGGTCAGTTTTAAGGTTGTGTAGGGCGGCTTTCTATCAGACAGTGGGCTGGAGAATATTTCAGGACCTGGCAACCTAGGACTCTGTGGTGCCCTTTGTGGCACATTTCTTGGATTCCCGGCACTTCCGTGACGCTGAAATTGATGTGGTAGTCATTTGTTGCATTGCGAGTGACACAAATTTGCAAGTTCTCCTACTTAGAAATCATGGACGGGTCTGAAATTTTCATCTTAGGTGCATGTCCACTGTGAGAGACATAATCTAAAAGAAAAAATCCAGAAATCACAATGTATGATTTTTAAATAATTTATTTGTGTGTTACTGCTGCAAATAACTACTTGAACACCTGTGAAAATCAATGATAATATTAGCCTTTGTTTGCAATTACAGAAGATCTTCTCCAGATCAGCCAGGTTGTTGGGCTGTCGCTGAGAAACACGGAGTTTGAGCTCCCTCCAAAGATTTTCTATAGAGTTTAGGTCTGGAGACTGGCTAGGCCACTCCAGAACCTTGATATGCTTCTTACGGAGCCACTCCTTGGTTATCCTGGCTGTGTGCTTTGGGTCATTGTCATGTTGGAAGACCCAGCCATGACCCATCTTCAATGCTCTGACTGAGGGAAGGAGGTTGTTCCCCAAAATCTCGCAATACATGGCCCCGGTCATCCTCTCCTTAATACAGTGCAGTTGTCCTGTCCCATGTGCAGAAAAACACCCCCAAAACATGATGCTTCCAACCCCATGCTTCACAGTAGGGATGGTGTTTTTGGGAAGGTACTCATCATTCTTCATCCTCCAAACACAGTGAGTGGAATTAAGACCAAAAAGCTCTATTTTGGTCTCATCTGACCACAGCACTTTCTCCCATGACTCATCCAAATGGTCATGGGCAAACTTAAGACAGGCCTGGACGTGTGCTGATTTAAGCAGGGGAAACTTCCTTGCCATGCATGACTTTAAACCATGACGTCTTAGTGTATTAGCCACAGTAACCTTGGAAACAGTGGTGCCAGCTCTCTTCAGGTCATTGACCAGCTCCTCCCGTGTAGTTTTGGGCTGATTCCTCACCTTTCTTAGGATCACTGATACACCACGAGGTGAGATCTAGCATGGAGCCCCAGTCTTTGGTCAGCTCTTTGGTCTTAGCCATGTTAGTAGTTGGGAGTCTTACTGATTGTGTGAGGTGGGCAGGTGTCTTTATGCAGCTATCAACCTCAAACAGGCGCTTCTAATTTAGAATAATGAGTGGAGTTGAGGTGGACTTTTTAGAGGCGGACTAACAGGTCTTTGAGGGCCAGAATATTTGCTGATTGGCAGGTTTTCAAATACTTATTTGCAGCAGTAACACACAAATAGATAATTAAAAAATCATACATTGTGATTTCCAGATTTTTCTTTTAGATTATGTCTCTCACAGTGGACATGCACCTAAGATGAAAATTTCAGACCCCTCCATGATTTCTAAGTGGGAGAACTTGCAAATTCGCAGTGTGTTCAAATACTTATTTTCCTCACTATACATCAGTCTTCAAAACAGCATGTTGAATACTTAGAAAAGTGTACACTTTAAAAAGTTTGTTCTCACTGTGCATAAAGAATTGTGCATCAAAAAGTTATTCAGGAAACCTAGCAGTGATTTTGTACATGTTCCAAATAACTCAGAGACTAATAGAGATGCTTCATATTTTCAAAAAAGTTCTGCTTTGAGAAACACCCCCTGGACTCAGTTCACTGTTGCTGGCTCAGCAAAAGCACAAATTTTCTTTAGACTCAGACCTAAGCCATCCCATCATCCTCTGTTTGGTATGCAATGGATGATTTACTTGAAAGACTGCATACGATAGATTCCTGAAGATGAACAAGAGGAATTCAATGAAAACAAACACCCTCAGACAAGAAAGCTCCAGTCAGGACCTGCCAAAACACAGCCGCAACCGCCCAGGACTGGCTCAGTGTTTATAACCAAGAGCAGACACACAATGTCTGTAATCCTCTTGGTGAAGTTGTGCAACAATGAATCCAATTCCATCCATTCCTGATTATCCTGTTCTGGACAGGACACCCACAGGATTTCAACAGGACCTCCACAGAGCAGATGGATCATTCTCAGTGACACTGACATGGTGGTGGTGTGTTAGTGTGTGTCAGAGCTGCTGATGTTTTTAAACACCTCAGTGTCACTGCTGGAGTGAAAACAGTGCACCAACCAGCCAAACGTGTCACCAATGAAGGACTAGAAGACAAACACAAAGTGTGCTGAGCTTCTGTCTCTGACTTTACATCTACAAGGGGGACCAACAAGGTAGGTGTGTTTAAAAGTGGACAGTGATTGAAGTGTTTAAAATCTCCACACACTAACACCCCACCACCACACCAGTGTCACTGAGAATGATCCTCCTGCTCTGTGGGGGTCCTAAACATTGAAGAACAAGCTGAACAAAGTCTACAGAGAAACAGATGGACTAGTCTGTAACTACAACAAAAACTATGGTCAGTGGAGCTCAATGAGTGGAGATACAAGGAGGTGGTTTTAATGAAGTGGCTGGTTGGTGTACATCAAAGCTGAAATGCAAAACAGGTTTAGCAGTGGTAAGAGGACACAGCTACTGATAAACAGAGCTAATGGCTGCCACGGAGAGGGAGCTACAGGCTCTCACTTCAGGAGAAACAAATCTCACACCTGCACAACCTTCTGCTCAAAGCCTTAGAGAAATCACTTGAGAAAATCACTGGCAAAGCTGCTCTAACAATCTACTTGGTCTACTCTGAAAGCTTACCTAAAGCCATACTGATCTTACTGATCTCTAAGCTACTGCATAAAGACTGCACTAGCGATGGAATCAGGTTTCACGTCAAGGACGAATGAAACACAAAAGAAGCACTCTAAACATGCTAATGGGGTTTACAGTGAATAGATAGTAGCCACACGGTTTATTTTTAACAAAAAAACCCTATAAAACAATTCTGTAACAATTAAGTGGGTACTTCTTGTGGCCTGAACAAAACCTCATAAGCTTGTAACTTTACAGGAGAAGAAAAAACATTTTTTATAGCCACACATGCACTGTATGATTTAGCCTGTTTTTATGTCTGATTTGGTCATAGCTCACTGAATTGTATGGTCCTATTTTGAGCTTGATTAAAATGAGCTCAGAGTTGCAAGCTCAATTTCATGAAAAATGACACATGATGTCTCCCATTTGCTTCTTTACCCAAATAACTTCAACACTAATGAAGTTATGGTGATGAAACATGGATTAAAGATAAAGTCTGAATGAAAAAGACTAGATTACAGTGCAGGTGTTAACTTCTGATGACTAATATCCGTGGCTGTCGGAGTGGAGGCCAGCGCTCATACAGCCACCTTCATCGGTTGCCTGCTGCTACAGTAAGACATTAAAGCCCTCAGTTATCACAGCATGGGATGTTGGTTATTTCACCCTGAGAATTGTGCAGAGATCCACGCATAGTACAGGAGTTAATGAGCTCTCAACTTTTCTGAAATACAGGCTGATGAACTGAGTTTTTTGTTTGAATTGCAATGTGAGCACCATGTCACAAGTCAGTCAGACTGACCACTTTTGTACAATGTGAGTATATGAATCACAACAACATATTCAAACGCGTAATTTGAACCATCAACAAAGATCACGATTTCCAAAATCCCAACTCTATGCCTAGTTTAATGTATGTAAATTACATTTTTGAGCATTTCTATTGGTCAAGAAATTTTTACACAATGTAAAGTCAGGCCTGCAGTTTTAAATGTCAAAACGGATGCTCCAACCTCAGTGTTTTGTTCCTTTAAATAAGCTCTAGAAGTATATTCTTCCTCAGCATGAGTTGAACAATGATGTCAAACCTCTGGATAGGAACATAAATGTAATTAAATATGGGGTACTTCTAATTAAGTCTTCATTTCTAGTCCCAATACAGGCATCTGGGCTTACAGCCACGTCTCCTGAGCATGCTAACCATCGTGACCCAGTTTCAGTGGAAACCAACAGTCAGTAACTTCCTGGACGTGTAAACCGTATGCCAGGTCATACCACGAGCTAAAGCACCACACCTCCAGGTCACAACAAGGCTCAGGAAGTTTAGATCATTATGTAATAAAACTCTAATGATAAACTGCCATATCATGGCTGACTTCTTCTGTGGGCAGAACTGATGGGTCTTTGTCTACCATACTGAGTGATTACAGGAACTGAACTTTTTTCCTCAAATTTACACAACTTTCATTTACACATCAAGCCCAGCTAATCTGCAACATCAAATTTGGCAGCTTACTTGCCTTGCAAAAGTAATGAAGCAAAAAATTTTCACATTTTGAAAAATCTGTTGCCCTTTTTATGGTCAACATTAATTAATTCATTGTTTTTGCAAAGTATTAGATTTTTGATTAAGGACAATATAACATTGGTACTGAATAAAAGTGCACTGGAAAACAATGTTTATATTTGACATAATTTTGACATTTGCAGCAAATAGTTTTGGGCTTCAGAGATAATGGTGCTTTGTCACAGAGTTAGCATCTCTCTCAATATATATCTATATCTATCTCTTGAATATACAATTAAAACAACCTGTTAATCATCTTGGATAATTCCTCATCTCCCTTTGTACACAACCTGAAAAAGTATATTCATTATCAGATTGATACAGCTGTATCAGTTAAAGAGCTCCATGTGAGATGTTTCTTACCTACTGCAATAAGACTCGACAATAAGTCTCATTACAGTACAGATAACCTGCAGTCTGAACTGTACTCAATCACAACATAATATACAGAGTACTGTACTCTTCTGTAGACACACACTGTAATATCATATTAAGAGTGTCAGCTGAACTCTCCAAGATCTGAGTCACACTCATTCAAACAGGATATAGTGGACATACTGAGGTCAACCATATGCTAAAGCAATCACACTCCTCAAAAAGGAAAACAAGGCCAGTCTGCACATGCAGACAGCATTTAGAAGTCAAACTGCGCACACATTTCGGGTGTCAATCTGCGCGCACAATTCGGGTGTCAATCTGCGCGCACAATTCGGGTGCCAATCTGCGCGCACAATTCGGGTGCCAATCTGCGCGCACAATTCGGGTGCCAATCTGCGCGCACAATTCGGGTGTCAATCTGCGCGCACAATTCGGGTGTCAATCTGCGCGCACAATTCGGGTGTCAATCTGCGCGCACAATTCGGGTGTCAAACTGTGCACAATTCGGGTGTCAAACTGTGCACAATTCGGGTGTCAATCTGTGCACAATTCGGGTGTCAATCTGTGCACAATTCGGGTGTCAATCTGTGCACAATTCGGGTGTCAATCTGCGTATAATTCGGGTGTCAATCTGCGTATAATTCGGGTGTCAATCTGCGCACAATTCGGTTGTTAAACTGTGTATAATTCGGGTGTCAATCTGTGTATAATTCGGGTGTCAATCTGTGTATAATTCGGCTGTTAAATTGTGTATAATTCGGGTGTTAAACTCGTATGATTCGGGTGTTTATGGAAAATTCAGGTGTTAAGACTGTATAATTCAGGTGTTAGACTGTGTATAATTCAGGTGTTAAGACTGTGTATAATTCAGGTGTTAAGACTGTGTATAATTCAGGTGTTAAGACTGTATAATTCAGGTCTTAAGACTGTATAATTCAGGTGTTAGACTCTGTATAATTCAGGTGTTAGACTGTGTATAATTCAGGTATAAGTTGTAAAGTATGAAGTTAACAGATCTCAGGCAGTTAGCTTCTCTCCACGTAAACACACACACACACAGTTCATTATGAACAGGGCTGTACATTATGCTTATGTATAATGCTTTAAATGAAATATTGTCCTCTGATGTCTGCTGCCTGCTCTGGATATTGTCAGTAAACACAGTCAGGACTGTGTAATGAAGCTAAAGCCTCACAGCTAACAGGCTAATGCTGCTACACTCGGCTCTCAGCTCGACAAACTAACGCTTTTATTTACCAGTCTGTATCGGACTTCTCGTCCACCACCTCCTTGTAGGCCGCTGTGAGGGCAGGACCGTTCTTGCTCAGGTTCACAGACATTTCTGGACAGGACAGCACCGCGAGACCGTCCGGATCCACAGAACAACTTCTCTCGCTGAGGGGACGCGGAGTGAAGCGCGTCCACGCCTGAGTCACGTCTCTCAGCCACGCCCCCAGAGAGGCTGCATCCCAAATCTCTCACAGGGAGGCTGTGTTCCAAATCCATCTCATAGAGGCTATCTATTTATAGTCCAAAATCGCTCCCACAGAGGCTATCTTTCTTTCTATAGTCCCAAATCACTCACAGTAGGAAATCTTTCTGTCTATATTCCCAAATAAACTTCTTAGAGGCTATATATCTATAGTCCAAAATCACTCCCAGGCAGTCAGTCAGTGACTGTCTGTCTCGTTACAAATCACGTCAACGGATATTTGTGTCTCTACCTGGAAAAGCTTTACGTAGAGGAAAAAGAAACTGAAATAGATGGTAAAAGTAAGGCTGATTATAATCACAGGTACAGGTACAAGTCACTGCATCACTATGAGCATGGTTACATATTACTCTACTGTACATACACTGATAGTATAGACACAAGACTATTAAGGTAATAAGGATAACAAGGAGAATAAATAAATGTGTATGATTGAATAAATAATCATATTACAATGTGCTGTAAGAAATACAGCCTGCAGAAACTTACTCCTGTAGTCATTTTAATACAGCGGTTTCATCAACATTGACACTGTGATACTATACACTCAATATAGCTAATTTACACCTGCAGGTCCTGGGCAGGTTTATGTAGAAATTACATTTGAATGAGGGTTTACAGGTTGCAGTTGCATTATACTGCCATCTGCTGGTCATTTGTATATTGTCTTGTGGTCAGTTACTAAGCCCTGAATTAATACCTGGCTTGTTTGGACAGACTAAGCTGCATATAATACAGTGTAATATGTATATCCATTACAGAGTCTGGAGGAAGAGTGGAAAGACAGAATACAAGGTCTCTGAAGTCCAGTGTGATGTTTTTGCAGTCTGTGATGGTTTGAGGTCCTGATGTTAGTCCACTGTGTTTTATCAAGTCAAATCAAATCAAATCCAATTTATTTATAAAGCGCTTTTTGCAACTGATGTCTCAAAGCAGCTTTACAGGGTTAGTAATAACAAACATTAAATCATTAGACCCTAATCAAGCAAGCCAATGGCGACAGTGGCAAGGGAAAACTCCCTCAGAGCTGGAGGAAGAAACCTTGGGAGGAACCAGACTCACATGGGGGACCCATCCTCCTCTGGTCTGCTAATTCTAAGTTTGTGATAAATCATAATCATATGATGTTGTAATGTTCAGGTGAACTGATATGGTGACAGTAGTGGGACAGGGATGATGATGACAGTGGTAGCAATGATAACGGCCAGAAAGTCCATATGAACTTCAATGTGGGCAGTAGAGTAGGGCATCTGGAGCAGGTCACAATAGTTGGTTGTTGGTGGGCAGCTGATCCAGGGAAGCATCATGCAGAGAATAGTAATCAGTCTTCCATCAGCCTTGGACTGGACCGATGGGCAATCTCTCACTCGGAAAGAGACAAAAATGGAATTAGTTCTGTTTGGATTTATAGAGCAGGGGGATGATGAGACATATCAGAGTGTGGCTATTGACTCCGGCAGAACTACCTAGAACAGCCTACCTAAAAGTCCAAAGTCAACACTTACAAGGATATTTTAGAGCACTTCATGCTTCCATCTGCTGACAACCTTTATGGAGATGCCCAGCAGCTGATCACAGTGCCAACACTACTACAGATCATATTGTAAGTCATATTGATCAACATTACAGCAACAAAGGCTGAAATATATCACTTTATGTGTAATGAATATGAAATATATGACTGTTTACCTTTCAGAACTGAATTATGAACATAAATGAACTTTGTCATAACATTTAATTTTTATGATGTATGACTCACTGAAATGTCATAAAACGACTGCTAACCTGGGTGACTATTGAGTGTTTGTAAGGCTCAGAGCTCCAATTCTAAACTGAAAAAGCAGCTGTGCAAAAAAATTACATGTTAGTAAAGGGTAAGTAAAGTCTTAAATCTGGTCTAAAAATGTAAAATTGACATTTTTTAAAACATTTATTTTAAGATGATT
>BRDA01014214.1:0-27543 GCA_036984385.1 Crenuchus spilurus
AAAATATGAATTAGAGATATGTAAGGTTTCAGAGCTCTAAAATGTAATTTTAGATATCTATAATTCTGTTTTTGATTAGTAAGAATTACATTATTGATATCTAAATATAGAATTCTTACAGTACAGTAGCCTTTGTTTACAATTACAGAGGTCAAAAGTTTCCTGTAGTTTTTCACCAGGTTTGCACACACTGCAGCAGGGATTGTGGCCCATTCCTCCACACAGATCTTCTCCAGATCAGCCAGGTTTCTGGGCTTTCGCTGAGAAACATGGAGTTTGAGCTCCCTCCAAAGATTTTCTATAGGATTTAGCTCTGGAGACTGGCTAGGCCACTCCAGAACCTTGATATGCTTCTTACGGAGCCAATCCTTGGTTATCCTGGCTGTGTACTTTGGGTCATTGTCATGTTGGAAGACCTAGCCATGACCCATCTTCAATGCTCTAACTGAGGGCAGGTTCCCCATTTTTTGTTCCCCAAACAAAAATTTTTATTTTTTGTTCCCCAAAATCTCGCAATACATGGCCCTGGTCATCCTCTCTTTAATACAGTGCTGTCGTCCTGTCTCATGTCCACCATATAAATCCAACTTATTATTATTATTATTATTATTATTATTATTATTATTATTATTATGTGCAGAAAAACACCCCCAAAACATGATGCTTCCACCCCCATTCTTCACAGTAGGGATGGTGTTTTTGGGATGGTACTCATCATTCTTCTTCCTCCAAATACGGCGAGTGGAATTAAGACCAAAACGTTCTATTTTGGTCTCATCTGACCACAGCACTTTCTCCCATGACTTCTCTGAATCATCCAAATGGTCATGGGCAAACTTAAGACGGGCCTGGACGTGTGCTGATTTAAGCAGGGGAACCTTCCTTGCCATGCATGACTTTAAACCATGACCTCTTAGTGTATTAGCCACAGTAACCTTGGAAACAGTGGTGCCAGCTCTCTTCAGGTCATTGACCAGCTCCTCCTTTGCAGTTCTGGGCTGATTCCTCACCTTTCTTAGGATCACTGATGCACCACGAGGTGAGATCTTACATGGAGCCCCAGTCAGAGGGAGAGTGACAGTCATGTTTAACTTATTCCATTTTCTAATAATTGCTCCTACAGTTGATATTTTTTCACCAAGCTGCTTGGCAATTGTCTCGTAGCCCTTTCCAGCCTTGAGAAGGTTTACAGTCTTGTCTCTGGTGTCTTTGGACAGCTCTTTGGTCTTAGCCATGTTAGTAGTTGGGAGTCTTACTGATTGTGTGGGTTGGGCAGGTGTCTTTATGCAGCTATCGACCTCAAACA
Source organism: Crenuchus spilurus (assembly GCA_036984385.1). Classification (NCBI taxonomy): domain Eukaryota; kingdom Metazoa; phylum Chordata; class Actinopteri; order Characiformes; family Crenuchidae; genus Crenuchus; species Crenuchus spilurus. The sequence goes on from BRDA01014214.1 coordinate 1,307, forward strand.
GGTGCTTCTAATTTAGAATAATAAGTGGAGTGAAGGTGGACTTTTTAGAGGCGGACTAACAGGTCTTTGAGGGCCAGAATGTTTGCTAATTGTCAGGTGTTCAAAAACTTATTTGCAGCAGTAACACACAAATAAATTATTTAAAAAATCATACATTGTGATTTCTGGATTTTTTCTTTTAGATTATGTCTCTCACAGTGGACATGCACCTAAGATGAAAATTTCAGATTCCTCCATGATTTCTAAGTGGGAGAACTTCCAAATTCACAGGGTGTTCAAATACTTATTTTCCTCACTGTAATTGATTGTCAAATTTACTGTTGAAACATTCTGATCCTTGCAATCCTTGCTGCAACTCTACTCTGTACTCATGAGGTTTGAAACAGTCATTTTACATGCAAATAACCCTGGTTCAGTTCCAGCTCTCAGCAGTGCTGTTCTGAAAATAATATCAGTTCTTAATGCTACTTAATGGTAATGCTGATGCTCTTGAACATTAGAGTGTAGAACTGTTTGCCATAATTGAGTATTGAAACGTTTTGATTGTTGATGCAACTCTGTTTTAAAATGCAGTTACGTGACGGATTATATGAAATACGGGCCTCATATTTTAGATATAAGACATGTATCTTTACTATCCCATATGAACTTAATGTGTCTCCATGTGTTTTAATATGCATTCTTCTTTTGCAGATAAACCTGCTATAGCTGCACCAGTGTTTGTGTTTCAGAAAGACAGAGCACAAAAGGTAAGGTTATGTTTAGTTTATTAGAACGTGTATATTAAATTAGTAAATGTAAAATTCCTCATACGTGAAACATACTTATCCATTCTGATTCAGAATTATCTCTCTTTCTGCAGAGGTCAGCAGATGCATCTCGTGCAGAAGATGGAGAAGGTGAGATTTCAGTCAGTAATCATTAATTAATGTGGAATTATGCTATAGAACATTTTTCAAATTATAATTTTTTTTTACTCCCTCATTTTGGTAACCGTCACCACCTATCCACACCTGTCAGGCACTCTCCCAGACATGCACACTATTAAAATAAATAAAATCTAAGCGTTAGATACACATTAACACATTATGAATAAGGAGAGATACTTTTTATTGATATCATAAATTTCTCTGAGTGTTTACCCATCAGGAGTGAATACACACATACGTACACTAGGGGGCATTGGGCACACACATACCTGGAGCAGTGGGCAGCCACCTGTTGTAGCACTTGGGAAGCAGATGGGTGTTAGGGGCTTTGCTTACGGGCACTTGAGCTGTTTGTTTTTCTAGCTGGCTGCCCCCCCCCCCCCCCCGATAAACTGTTGGTAAAATATATCCATTACACTGAAGTAGCCTTATTAGTTTTAATGCTGAGCTTCTGTGAAGGCTGATGCTCAGGATATAATTGGCAATAAAAGAATATGAAATGGATGATGATTGCACTCCAAATATGTATTTAAAATAATCAGATATTTTGTCAAGTTGTTTGAACATTTTTTACATTAAAATGAGACATATGTTGTTTCAGATTCCGATCTAGATGATGGCAGCTACTGTCCTCCTACTAAGCGAGAAACATTGTCATTCGCACACTTTCCCCCCTCTAACTCTGGTAAAGCAGCAGTTTGTTTCTCAAACTGTTTGTTTCTTGTTAATTTTTGTATTTTATTCTTATTATTTTATTATATTATTATTTTGGAACTTTCTCTGTACATCTGCTTTTTTTATTGATATTGATTTGTTTCACTTTTCCAGTTTCTAAGAATAATGTTTTCATGCCATCAAGTTTGTGCCAGTCTCCAACTTCGGATTCAGAACCTGGTAAGACTCAGCCTAGTTAAGACTTCCATTACAGGTACAGTGGGGCTAAAAACTATTTAGTCAACCACTGATTGTTCAAGCTCTCCTACTTAGAAAGATGAGAGAGGTCTGTAATTTTCATCATAGGTACACTTCAACTATGAGAGACAAAAAAATCACAGTATAGGATTTTTAAAGAATTTATTTGTCAATTATGGTGGAAAATAAGTATCTGGTCACCTACCAACCAGCAAGAATTCTGGCTCTCACAGACCTGTTAGTTCTTTTTTAGAAGCCCTCCTATTCTGCACTAATTATCTGTGTTAATGGCACCTGTTTGAACCTATAAAAGACACCTGTCCACACGCTCAATCATTCTCACTCCAAAGTTTCTAAGGAAAGTGGCTGCGTAAAGGTCCTGAAGTGGCCTAGAAAATTTGTGGAGGGAGTTGAAAGTCCATGTTGCCCAGTGACAGCCCCAAATATCACTACTCTAGAGGAGATCTGCATGGATGAATGGGCCAAAATACCAACTACAGTGTGTGCAAACCTGGTGAAGACTTACAGGAAACGTTTAACCTCTGTCATTGCCATGTTACAAAGTACTGAGTTGAACTTTTGTTATTGTCCAAATACTTATTTTCCACCATAATTAAAAAAAAAATTCTTTAAAAATTCCACAATGTGATTTCCTGGATTTTATTTTTCATTTTGTCTCTCACAGTTGAAGTGTACCTATGATGAAAACTACAGACCTTTCTCATCTTTCTAAGTAGGAGAACTTGCACAATCAGTGGCTGGCTAAATACTTTTTGGCCCCACTATATCTTGAAATCTGGTTCAGGAGGGCTGGTTTCTTGTTTGGCGATTTCCTTGTTCAACACCCCTGGTTCAATTCATATTTAAAATGTGAGGTTTAGTACTACAGCATCTTCCAAAATGTTTGTGTTCATAAAAAAGATAAACTGTTACATATTTTATTTCCATTACACATGAAGTGACACATTGTAGTTTTATCTTGATACTATTTGAATAGTAATTGAGTCAAACTCCAAATTAAATATTCAAATAATTTGAGCTTCTGTATTTCTGATTTTCATGAGGAACAGTGCCCTCCATAATTATTGGCACCCCTAGTTAAAATGTGTTAAAAAAATCTTTTTTTATTGCAGAAGAATAATCTCACTCTGAAAAAGTTTAGAAAAAAGCAACCTTCAACTCGAGAGAAAAAAAATAAAGAAAGCAAAAATCCTGACTAAGAAATAATTATTTCCCATAAAATGACCTGTTCCACAATTATTGGCACTCTTAACAATTTCTTGGAAATAAATATATTTGAACCATTTATGTCCCTTCTACTGTAGTTGATAAAGTGGATCAAAGTATCTAGGAAACTTTAATTGGTAATTCATCACTTCCTGTTTCCCTGGGGTATAAATATGGCATCACACAAAGGCCTATTTCTCTTATTCACTCTTAAACATGGGAAAGACAAGAGAACACACTATTCAAGTAAGGCAGATGTGTGTTGACCTTCATAAATCAGGCAATGGCTACAAGAAAATAGCCACTCACCTGCAGATGCCCTTATCTACAGTCAGAGCAATCATCAAAACGTTTGAAAACATCTGGAACTGTGACAAACAAGCCTGGAAGAGGATGTAAGTGTATCTTGCCACCATGCACAGTGAGAAGGGTAAGAGAAGTAAGAAATTCTCCAAAGCTCACTGTAAGAGAATTGAATCAAATGGTAGCATCTTGGGGTTATGAGGTCTCCCAAACAACCATCAGGCACTATCTACATGCCAACAAGCTGTTTGGGAGGCATGCATGGATAAAGCCTTTTCTGAGTTATACTCTTAAGCGTAAACGGGTGGAGTTTGCCAAGTGGTACTGGGATTTTAACTGGGACTGTGTGCTTTGGTCAGATGAGACCAAAATAGAGCTTTTTGGTAACAAACACTGTAAGCATAACACTAAGGATGAGTACGCAGAAGAACACTTCATGCCTACTGTTAAGTATGGGGGAGGATCAGTAGTCGCGTTTCCATTGCAGTTTTGCGCAAAACTTTATCGATATTCTGTTTTGTCGAAAAAACTATTCGACAAAACAAGTTTCGCAATTGCGGTGTTTCCATTAACCTGTCTTTATGATTTAGCTTGTAGGTTATATAACTAGAATGTTTATATTCTTTTGGACAGAGGAGAAGGTTGTGGGTTTTCGTCTGAGGCCACCAACATTAATACATGGCCAAGCACCAAGTGCAGGTAAGCAGTACTTATTAATGCTGTATGCTCCTTTCTACCGCAGTACTACACAACTTTTTTTTGTTTGTTAGGAATCATGTTATGAAGTGCAATAAAACATCACAATTCAATATTCAAATGAATATTTTTCTAGTGAGGTTTCAGCATTTCATATTTTTTCCACTCCATGTTCAAAAAGTGATGCTGAACACTACAGAGTGTGCACAAGTAAGTCCTCTTTGAATGGGAGTGTATGGAGCTAAACAGCTAATGATCTATGAAAACTGACCAGTATTGCTGTGTTTGTCTAATCCAGCCCGATTTTGTGAAGTAAAACACTAGCATTTCAGCTGATTGGGTAGCAAGCGGCTGCACTCATTGACTGAGCAGAGCAAATCCACTGTGGTAAAGTCTTTAAAGTAGTGTTTAAAGATGTGTGAAAACATAAATAATGTATTAAAGTTAACAATTTAGAAATGACAATTTTGCACTAAAGCTCCATAGGAACCCATTTATTTTGGACTTAATTGGCAGCGGCTCTAGCATCTTTTTTAAATCACAAATTTAATCACAAATTTAAAAATTGTTTTAAGACATAAATGCATTTTTGGTCAAACATTAAAAGTATTCATAATTTATGCTCAGGTCTGTGCATCAATGCTGTTTAAATTCTAGATTAAATGTTATACAGTATTGTTTTTTCTCCAGCTTTTTGTTCTCATTTTATAATCATGTCTGTGGTATTACAAAGGAGTCTGTAAAACAATCCCTGGCATAATACAAGAAGGGAAGGGCCATGTTCTATGTTCTCTTGGAATTAAAATGCTCAATTCAGCAGAGGAACAGCAAGCCTTAGATCATTCCTCTGTGTGGTTTTTGTTTCAGGAGTCCCAAGCCAGAAACCTAAGGAGCAGCAGCGCAGTGTACTTCGCCCAGCTGTTCTTCAGGCGCCTTGCAGTTCATGCAGTGAGTGTGCTTAAAATGACGCCTAACCTGATTAATGTTAATTGAATTACTAAATGCACATTCACCAGTTTTTATTTAAAATATATTAAGCTGACTGACAGGCCTGTAAGATTTTTGTCAGTCTTGCATTCTCCATTCAGTCTGGATGTATGTCTTCTCCAGCCTTTTTTATATATAAATAGTTCATCATCAGTTTTATTTGTTGCTAAAATTAAGTAAAAAGTGGCAGAAAATTAATTCCTGGTTGAATAATTAAGGTGTTCACTTTTGGGGGTGCTGGAAGTTAAATTTATTTTTAATTTTTAATTTTTTAAAAATTGCTTTTTAAAAATAACTTTTTTTCAAACTAATCATGTCTACATCAAAATCCAGATTCTAATAGCAGCACTAATGGTGAAGAGTCACCAGAATCGCAGCCAGGACCAGAGAGGAACTCTGAAACCTGTGATCAGACACATCAGAATGACAAGTTACTGGTGAGCGCACAACATCTAACCAGTATTACTCTAACCGAGGAGCCTGCAACTCCAGTCCTGGAGAGCTGCTGTCTCTGTTCAGATGCACCTACTATAACTCCTAAAACATATCTGGTGTGTTTGAGCAGAGAATCAAATCAGAGAATGCTGGGTAACAGCTCTCCAGGACTGAAACGGCAAATCTCTGTTTTATGCACTATTAAATTAGCATCTCATGTGTGTTGTTCAAAGATCTCAGGATACAGTGGAGGTGAGCGGCAAAAAAATGGTGACAAAAATAAGGAAAAGGTCCTTCCCTTGGAGTCGTCGTTTGTATTTGGGCAAAATGTCAAAGACCAATTTAAGGTTAGTATATTTCTTGTCTGTTTCATTCAGTTCAGATTGATTTGTACAGGGAATTTGACATCAGTCATTGTCACAAAGCAGCTTTACAGAAATTCCAAGTTTAAGGGAGACAGTAGCAAGGTAAATCTCTGTTAGATCAGGGTAACTCGTACTCCTCTGGTTGACAAAGGATAGAAAGGCTAACACAAAAAGCTAATCTTGTGAATAAATAATTGATTAGTAAAATTTATACCAATGAGTAAAGAAGCTAAGCTAAGAAACTAATCATTAGACAGAAAGATTCCGATTGAACAGTTCATTAGGGATTAAAATGACAAGCCTGTTGGATATTAATTAAATCCATGATTTCTGTCACAGTTAATAAAGCTGGAACTCATTATTGTAAATGCAGAAAGTGTGCATCATCTTAGACTTAATCTGGTATTGATTGAATTGGAAATAAATCTACAAAATATACTCACTGGCCATTTCCTTAGGTACCTTGAATTTACACTCATTGACAGGTTATTCTATGCAGTGCAGTGACACTGATGTGGTGTGGTAGTGTGCGCTGCGCTGGTACAAGTAGATCAGACACATCAGAACAGCTGTCAGTATCGCCGCTGGATTGAAAATTATGCAGCAGCCTAAAGCATCCTCTGAGCACCAGTGAAGGACTACAGGATGAACAATACAAACTGTTCAGTAACAGATGAGCTCCTGTCTCAGACTTTATATCTACGAGAAGGTAGGTGTGTCTAATAGAGTGGACAGTGAGTGGACACAGTATTTACCATCTCTAGCACCTCACACACTTAGCACACCACCACCACATCAGTGTCACTGCGGTGCTGAGTATGAACCACCTGCTCTGTGGTGGTCCTGTGGGGTAGAGGTCTGCGCGGGACTGATTTGTTAGACCCGCTCCCGCATGTTTTTGTCCCGCTCCCACGAAAAAATCAGCAGATTTGGTCTTGCTCCCGCCCGCCACATACACATGTCCGCCCACTTCTGCGAGTTTAGTTTGGCGTCCGGTGTGTGGGGCGCTCCTGAACAGTCTCATAGGGCTGAAGGGGGGAGGATGTTAGTCGATCGGTTCTGGGTTGGATGTAAGATCAAGAGCTATTGAGAAAAGACCCAGGGGTATAGCGCCGTAGCCCAGCCTAGCACCGCCACTGATCCTCACATGAATCGGGTTAACTTTATAGAGTGCCTGAAATTTACTTACATATTTATTAAAACAGCAAAATATTATTTAGGTTTAAATGAATAATTAGTAGGGCAGCAAAGAGGGGCAGTAGCTCTGCTTTCCTCCTACAAATGCATGCGGTCAGATGCTGAAATTGCTCCTCGGGGTGTGTGTGTGTATGTGTGTTTGTGTGAGAGAGAGACAGAGTGTGTGTGTGTGTGTGTGTGAGTGTGTGTGAGAGAGAGAGAGAGACTGACCATCTGCAAACTTCATCCTTTCTATAGCACATTGACACGTTACTTCATGTTCACATAACACTCCACCAGTATTTTGAGTTTATGACTGTCTCACTTAATGATTAGCTGTGTTTACATTCATTATGCAGGTAATCTCTGCATGATCTTTTTCTAGACTATTTATAAATTTGCGGGATATTTTGACATGTATATCTTGTCCCACTCCCGCATCGTCTGGGCTGACTGACCGCCCGCCCGCTCCTGCGAAAAACAATTAAATTTAGTCAGACGCCGCAAGATATTGTGCCGGGTCCCGCAGTAATGCAGACCTGTACTACAGGGGTCCTGACCATTGAGGAACAGGGTGAAAAGAGGCTAACGAAGTACACCGAAAAGATGAACTACAGTTTGTAATTGTAGAACTACAAAGTGCGCCTGTATGGTCAGTGGAGTGGAGTGTAGATACAAGATATGTGTAAGTGGCCAGTGTGTTAATTTTTAGGATTCAATTGAGACTATGATCGTATCAAAGTTTATTCAGCTTTAATTTTTTTCTCTCTTACAGGTAGATGAAGGGAGCGAAACATCAGATAAAGAAAGTGATTCCAGACCTGAAATATCTCAGTCAGAGGAGACAAATTATTTCTTACAGTGCATCAACAACGCAAGGTATCTCTATTTTCCTTCTTTCAAAATGATTTTTTTGTCCTCAACTATTCCTTATGTGGATGCTTTCCTCAGCCCACAGAAAGCTGAGGACTGCTGCGATGCCAGTGCAAAGTTTGTTTTTGGAGAAAACATGTCCGATCGTGTTGTGGTAAGATAACAAATTATTTAGTTTTGGCCTTGCCTGAACTAACTAAAGCAGGTTCTTGCTGAGGCATGGTGTTACTGTCTGTTGGTTTTAGAGTCCACTGAAATGCAGCAAAGCAAAAGCAGAGGGCAGTGTGGAGCCTGCTTTGGAGAACAATCCCACCAGTGAACACTGCCTGTCACAAGACGTCAATTCTGAAAAAGGTTTGCTGCACAAACAGAAGCGTAATCGGAGATGGATAAGTGCTCTTATTATCCTAAATGTTCACAAAAGGGAAATTATCCACTGCAATTTTGGCCATTCGATTTTTTCCCCCAGTCAGGTGCCAGTTGCACTTTCCAAAGGGTTTTTTAACATCTCTATAAACATACAGCTTTTTTCAAATTCATACTTTGAAAATAAAGTCTGGAAAGCTTGAATACCAGAACATAATAACCTATACCACTGAAAACGTACGTTTATGAAATATTTTAAAGGTTATTTTGTTAAAACTGACCATCTTAAATTTGAAAGCTAAATAAAGTGCTACGAAATGATATATTGATTATATGTATATTTGTGTGTGCTTATCTATGTGTGTAGATACTAACACAGCAGAGTCTTTAGAAGAATCAGCAGCTGCATACACAAAGGCTACTGCCAAGAAGTGCTTGCTGGAGAAAGTGGAGGTGAGGACTGGAGAAGAGTCAGAAAGCAATGTTTTACAGGTAAGAACAGGTCCTGTTTTCTGTTTGTTGAGCCTTGACCTTAATCGTACCAGATTTTAGAACCCACGCTTAGTATTATAAGAGGCACTGGATTTCTCTGTTGGATGCATTTCATTAGTGTTTTGGTTCTGCAAATGAAGACAGTACTCGGTCATGTCTGGGGAAGGAAACGGTCTGGTATTCAATTTTTTCTGTTTGCTATTTTTATTTTGCATTTTGCCACAGCTTACAAGAAGAATACACTTTTTTCTTAATGTGCATTTCCTGTTTGAGGAAGAAATTCTGTTTAGAAATCTCTGACTAATTTCAGTTGTTTCTCATTCAAACCACGTAAACTATGGAATACACCCCCTTCAAATCGTCACTATCACCAGTTGTGTATGAAAGCAGGAATATCCATTATTATATAAAAGTGGCAAATATTCACAGCTGACATTGTAGCTGTTCTCTGCCTTAGAGCTTCAGAGAAAGCAGGAGAAAGGCATTTGTCATGAAGGTCAGTCTACCCTCACCTAATTGGCTCAACACGGCTGTCCTCAGTTGACTCAACACCGGCTGATTTTCAGCTCAAATATGTGATTGGTGACCACCCAATAATTTAGATGTATCAGAGTTGATAGATTATATGATCCTTACAGTAAATTGGTCATTAAGGGTGTTCTGATCTTTATCTAAGTCACAGCCATAGTCAAGCACAGTCTGCTTAAACTAATACCACACACAAAATAAATGGTTTCACGTTTATATTGAACAAAACATGTAAACATTAAAAGTGCGGGGTAGAAAAAGTATGTGAACCTGAAAGAGTAAATTAGAGCCAAGAGTCAACCAACCTGGAGCCAATAAATGTGATGAGATTGGATATGTTGGTTAAAGCTGCCCTGCCCTATAAAAAACATGCACCAGTTTTGAATTTGCTGTTCTCAAGAAGCATTGCCTAATGTTAACAATTCCTCACACAAAAGAGCTCTCAGAAGACCTTTGTTCAAGAATTGTTGTCTTGCATGAAGATAGAAAGGGTTACAAAAGTATTTCTAAAAGCCTTGATGTTCATGTGACCACTGTAAGACACACTCTTTACAAATGGAGAAAGTTCAGCAATGTTGCTACTCTCCCCAGGCGTGGTCATCCTGTAAAGATGACTACAAGAGCACAGCACAGAATACTCGGTGAGGTGAAGAAGAATCCTAGAGTGTCAGCTAAGGACTTACAGATATCTCTGGCACATGCTAACATTTTTGTTGACAAATCTTTACAATAAGTAAAACATGAAACAAGAATGGAGTTCATGGAAGGATACCATGGAGGAAGCCACGGCTGTAAAAAAAAAAATCGCCAAAAAAAACACCTGCATGTTCCACAGCACTACTGGCAAAATATTCTGTGGACAGAGGAAACCAAACTTTAGTTGTTTGGAAAGAACACAAAATGCTATGTCTGGAGAGAAAAAAGGCACAGCACACCAACATCAAAAGCTCATCCCAACTCTGAAATATGGTGGAGGGGGCATCATGGTTTGGGGCTGCTTTGCTGTTTCATGGCCTGGATGGATTGCTGTCATCAATGGAAAAATGCATTCCAAAGTTTATCAAGACATTTTGCATGAAAATGTAAGACCATCTGTCCTCCAACTGAAGCTCAACAGAGGATGGGAGATGCAACAGTACAACTACCCAAAACATAGAAGCAAATCAACAACAGAATGGCTTCAACAGAAGAAAATACAACCCAATTGAGAAGCTGTTGCATCACCTCAAGAGAGCATAAACCCTATGATAATGCATTACAAAGTTTGCCTGGAAAGGTTAATGTTACACCCATCTCCATACTCATTTGCATAATTTACAGTCCGTTCAATTATTGTCTTAAGCAGTGTGGTAAATGCAGTCATGTGCATAAAATTGCAGCCTGCTGAACTTTGCTCCATAAGGCTTCATTTGGCGCTATGTCAATATGCAGTTATAATGCGACCTGTCATACAACATACAGATGTCAGTGCATCTATTGAAAGCCAGATACATTCAGGCCAAGTTTCAATAGGACAGCTACCATGAGGCAGTGGGTTTTTAAGTCTAAGACCTCCTGTTGGCTGTAATTTATTTACTACTACATTTGTAATGTACATACAGTATATATGAATTTAATTGAATAAAGAATAAAGAAGTTCACGTAGTGCCCTTGACCATCACTTCATGGCTTTTAGTGTCCTATTTTACATAAAAATTTGAAACATCTTTTGCTTCTATAGATCCAGTGCAAGCTGTTTGTTTTTGAGAAGAGTTCACAGTCCTGGATTGAACGGGGATGCGGACTGCTCAGACTTAATGACATGTCGTCGACAGATGTCCACAATGGAACACTGCAGTCCAGACTAGGTAACCCTCATGAACCTTTCAGAAGTCTTTAGAAAACTGCTAATTTGAGACATAATTTGAACTTCTTGAGGAACGACTGGTATAGAATATTTCCAGTCATAATTTAATCTCCTTAGTCAGTATGTTTTTTATCTTACCCTATCTTTTTTGGTGTTTTTTAAATGTTTTTGTGTGTTTTTCTGCTTCAGTGATGCGAACTCAAGGAAGTCTGCGTCTGATTCTCAACACAAAGTTGTGGGCTCAGATGCAGGTGGACAAAGCCAGTGAGAAGAGCATTCGCATTACTGCCATGGACACAGAGGACCAGGGAATTAAAGTCTTCCTTATATCCGTAAGAAATTACTTAATTATTAACTTAATTATGCTTAACAACTAATTATGCTTTTGCTTCAGAACAAGAGCTGAAGATAAATTGATAATAACTGGTATTATTTGATGACATTTACTGCTATCAGTTGCCAATGTTCATTCCCAAAATTCAAGAAAATTATAAAATGTTAATATATGCTATTATTCATATTACAGTGGTACCTTGGGATACGAGCAGACCAAAATACAAATTTTTTTTAAGATACGAGCTGTGACTCCGTCCGTATTTTTGTTCGAGATCCGAGCGAAATTTCAAGATACAAGTGGCTGCTGCTAGTTGGCGCATTGGCACAAAAGTCCAGTATGGGCAGCACAACACCTGCATCTCATTCTTTCTCACGTGTTACCCACAGAATCAAGTCCAATCTCATGCGCTGTACTCCTTCTTGCATACTTTTTGAAAAAAAAATCTATAGTAAAAATGTTTTAAACTCTTAAACCTATTTAATTTTGATAACATACATACGGTAATTATGTTAAATACTGTTAATATTATTTCGTGCAGACCCGTGATCCACGTATGCGTGTGCCGGCCCTGAACATAGACATGGAGACTTGCTGCTGCTTCTGAGTGAAAATTGTTTTGTACTGAACTGCAAAGAACGAACCATGGCATCCCATTCTTCAACCAGTTGCTGAATTTCTTGGCAGCAGTCAGATGCTGAAGTGAAATGGGAGAAGAGAGATTTTACTGTACAGCGCGCACTACGCATCTGTAATACACAGTACCGCGCATCGAATTCCCTGTGAATTTCAAATGCTACAGCAAGAATTCCCCAAAAAGTATTTTACACTAATATTTATTGAAATCTGAAATTGAAATATTTTACGCATTGGTACAGTATATATGTGTGCTTCTTAATTTAAAACATGTCTTTTTTGTCCATAATTTAGGATGGTTTGGGGATGTTTCACAGGGCTGGAATGGATTAAATCTATTTCAGTTATTTTAAATGGGAGAAATTAGTTTGATATATGAGTTGACTGACTTACGAGCTCTGTTACAGAATGAATTAAACTCGTATCTCAAGGTACCACTGTACTAATGAAAATATGGTTATGCAATGTGGATTAAATAAACTTCAGTCTGTGTGGAAAAGACCTGCATGATTACAGTGCAGGTAGATGGGTGTTAATTTCTGATGACTAATATCTGCGGCTTTCGGAGTGGAGGAGCCATCAGTCTGCTGCTGCTATTAAAGCCCTCAGTTATTCTCATGGACACAGCATGGGATGCTGGTTATTTCACTCTGAGGATTGTGCAGAGATCTGTGTATAATGCATCAGTGCACAGTACAGGAGGAAGTGTTAATGGTGTAAATGTACTGGATAACCAACTCCATTCAGAAGACACAACAGGAATTTCTAAAACAGTATGGAAACAACTGGGTTATTAGTAGAGCTGGGCAATATGGCCAAAAATTTTATCACAATAAATTTTTCTATATTGATCAATCTCGATAATTATCATGATAAGAAATTTTCTACCACTGTCCGTTTTTAAATAACATCTTTCTAAAAACATCAGACTAAATACATGAAATGTTACCAAAAATGTAAAATATTCAAATATTTATTGCCAGAACATAATATACAGGAACACAGAATGCAACTTACTCAAATACAGAGTTAAAGATTTCACTGGAACTAAACTTTTTTTTGATTTTGCATTTTGATTCCCCTGCCCAGAGGAGGTAAAACTTCTAATGTAAAAATGTCAATTTTCTTTTTAAATAACAAAATATAGTACTCTTATGTGTCCTGCAAAGAAGTACAAAATATAACAATTAATAAAATAAACTAGACAAGTGCATTTTCTAAAGGAAACGCGGGATGTTGCGCATTGCTAACATGGCCCACAAGCTAAGGTATCCCAGTTGGTTTGTAAGGTGATGCTGTGGTATCTGTGGTGGTTGCTATGGTGTTGCTAAGTGGTTGCTAAGGTGTTGCTAGGTGGTTGCTAAGGTATCTGAGGTGGTAGCTAAGGTGTTGCTATGGTATCCATGGTGGTTGCTAAGGTGTTGCTATGGTATCTGAGGTGGTTGCTAAGCTGTTGCTATGGTATCCCTGGTGTCAAGCTGCTTAGGCGTGAAATGGAAACGAACGTTAATGTTTATTGAATTCTATTGTCCCTGCTAAAAAAATTATCCGCTTAAAAAATTAGCGTGAAACAAATCGATTGTAATAGCAGGTGCCAAGAAGGGGAGAGAGAGAGAGAGAGAGAGAGAGAGAGAAAGAAAACCTGGGAAAGACGGAGAGAACCAGAGAGACAAACAAGCAAAACAACCGACCAGAAGACGGAAAAAAAAATTCATACACAGACATTTGACACAAGTGCAGTACACGGGCACATACACATCAAAACAGCACTAGACTACACCAAGAATGGCACAGCCCATCCCAAATGTCTCTGTATGAATGTTTTTAAGTTCCGCACAGCAACATCCAGTGCCGTGTGGAACACAGAGTCCCAGTAACCTTGGGTCCATAACAGGCCCATAACCACGTCCGGGGCTATGTGCTATGTAGGGTGGATGGGCTGTAGAGCAGGACATGAAGGGATACCCCACGTGGCCGTCGTGACAGGGGGGACGCTCCACTTAGCCTGGGAGCGCAGCCTAGCATCTCTCCTGGCTGTTCTGGTCCGTTGCGCGGCAGAGGAGATCTCCTGTGTTGCAGGCTGACCGGCCTGTACTACTTCCGGAGCAGGCTGGACTGTGTTGCGTTGAGCAGGAGGCGCGGCTTGCTCCGCGCGTTGAGCAGGAGGCGCGGCTTGCTCCGCGCGTTGAGCAGGAGGCGCGGCTTCCTCCGCCTCACCTTCTCCGCCCGAGCCCGTGCCGTCCTGCTCGCTCCCACAGCCCCCGCCCAAGAAAATCTCCTCTGCGGCGAGAAAGAACGGGTCCCACCAGTTGCGACTGCAGTACGGGTGAAAGGAATCCAAAAACTCCGCGGGAAGGTGGGTCAGATGTTGTCTAATGAGGTCAATGACATCTCTCACCCACCAACTACCGCGGTGAATCTGGGTCCTCAGCCGCACGCACTCGCTCCTGGTGCAGCTCTCTCTCTGTTGTGGGTCGCTCATTCTGTAATAATTGTAGACCAGGGGCAGGAGAACTTTACGCAGAAGACTTTTATTAATGACAGTGCACATGGGCACTAAACACCAACACACTAGAATTTGACAGGATTTACATTCAATGAGTGACCCAACACTACCCACGAGGGAGGATTATATACATGACATGATAAGACTGGAACAAGAGGCAGGTGGAAACAATAACATGACGTGACCAAGGGGTGTGAGACAAGACGTAGACACACGGAAGTAGAGGGGGCGATGTGAGGACGTAACATCGATATTGTTTTTTTTGCTCAGCACAAGTTATTGGTGCATAACTTTTATTGCTGGATGTCCTTTCACAACATGGAGCTGGCGTGGACATTTTCAGCAGATGTTGTAACTTTAACATGTTGTAATATGTATTTATTTATTTTTACATTTTGTATTTCTATTATTTGCGGAGGAAAGTGCAGGATCCCCAACTCCGATGGACCCGACTGTCATCGCAAACAGCATGACTGGGATTCGAACACATGATCCTCTGATCATAGTGTTGGCATCTTAGCCAGTTGTGTCACTAGGGACCAACATGTCATAAGCTTTTTAACACTGATGTATATTTTGTTGAAATTTCATCACCATATCATCATTAGTATTAATGTCAGTCACAGGAAAGAAGAAAACCAGACGCCCTGTAATATAAAAATATATTGAATTGTAACCCCTGTGCATAAATCATATCAGCAGGTTCACCCCAATACACACCCATAATAGCTGTGTGATACAAGTAGTGATTTGCTGAAATATTTCAATTTTAACTTTAATTTGTTGGTGTACAAATAAACAAATACAGTGGTGCTTGAAAGTTTGTGAACCATTTAGAATTTTCTGTTTCTGCATAAATATGACCTAATACATTATCAGATTTTCACACAAGTCCTAAAAGTAGATAAAGAGAACTCAGTTAAACTACCACCACCATGTTTCACAGATGAGACAAGGTTCTTATGCTGGAATGCAGTGTTTTCCTTTCTCCAAACATAATGCTTTTCATTTAAATCAAAGAGTTATATTTTGGTCTCATCCGTCCACAGAACTTTCTTCCAATAATCTTCTGGCTTATCCACATTCTTTAGCAAACTGCAAATGAGCAGCAATGTTCTTTTTGGAGAGCATTGACTTTCTTCTTGCAACCCTGCCATGCACACCATTGTTGTTCAGTGTTCTCCTGATGGTGAACTCCTTAACATTAGCCATTGTTGTTCAGTGTTCTCCTGATGGTGAACTCCTTAACATTAGCCAATGTTAGATAGGCCTTCTGTTGCTTAGAAGTTATCCTGGGTTCCTTTGTGACCTCACTGACTATTACACGCCTTGCTCTTGGAGTGATCTTTGTTACTCCTGAGGAGGGTAACAATGTTCTTGAATTTCCTCCATTTGTACACAATCTGTCTGACTGTGGATTGGTGGAGTCCAAACTCTTGGTTTTGTGACATTTTCCAGCCTGATTAGCTTGAACAACTCATTTTCTGAGCTCCTCAAAAATCTCCTTTTTTCATGCCATGACACACTTCCACAAACGTGTTCTGAAGTGCAGACATGGATAGATCCCTGTTCTTTAAATAAACAGGGTGAGCACTCACACCTGATTGTCATCCCATTGATTGCAAACACCTGACTCTTATTTCACCCTTCAAATTAACTGCTAATCCTAGAGTAGGGGTGTCCAAACTTTTTTCACTGAGGGCCACATACATAAAAATATAGGAGGGGCTGGGCCGCTTACTAGAAATTAGGTATATAGCCTTAACTTTAGTGTATTAAAGTTAGAAAAATCAATTAAAAGTGGTGAAATATGTTATATTGTTAAATATAATTAAAGACAAAACTGTCTTCATCACAGCTTTCCATAAATGGATGTTTACTGATTTATTCAGAAAAAGCTTTGGTAGCTCATTCTCAGAACAGCAGCCTCAGATTTCGTCTTAGACAGAAGATTTACAGCACAGAGAAAGAACAATAAAGGGGTAAATGGGACGGGTACATTTCAAGCTTGTTATTTAAGTTATTAGGCTTAGCAACACACCTGTTAATGTTAGTTTGAAATGGGTATAAACATTAACAGACTGAACTGGACTTAAAATCAGGAGTGCATATAATTTTAGTAAATTATTCTGGTGAGTATCAGCTGCGCTGGGTATGTAAATCGGGCCATCCAGCTGCGGTGCTGATCCGACGCCTCTCGTGCCAAAAATCCGAATAAATGACACTTGATCAAGGAGCAAATCTGCATCAGATGAGATCAGCTGACTTTGCGTGTGCAGTGTGTGTGCTGTGCACAGCGGTGTGTATTCTGTGTTAACAAGAAAAACGTGTAGATTGTGATTGTGAACTGTGATTGTCTTTTTTGGTGGAGCAACTGCCTTGATCAACAGTAGCTCCCTCTGGTGTTAAAACTAAGAAGTGCAATACACTGAAACAGAAGTTGAAGTGTGGGCCATATTCTATTCTATTTATAAAATTTCTTGCGGGCCAATTAGAAATGGACCCCGCGGGCCGTAGTTTGGACACCCCTGTCCTAGAGGTTCACATACTTTTGCCTCTCACAAATATGTCATATTGGATCATTTTCCTTAATAAATAATTGAGCAAGTATAATATTTCTCATTTGTTTAACTGGGTTCTCTTGATCTACTTTTTGGACTTAAATTCTGATGATGTTTTAAGTCATATTTATGCAGAAATATAGAAAATACTAAAGCGTTCACAAACTTTCAAGCACCAGCCTAAATAAACACAAAAAATTAAATGCAACTGATCAACTGACACAGTATTAATTGGCTTAGAACACTAAGACAGATGAGTTGCCTTGTTAATATAAATTGCAGATCCCTATTTTCCAGAAAAAAAATAATGCACTTGTCAGCTGTGACCTGTATAATCCCTTGTTGTGTGTGCTTCTTACTAAGGCAAGCTCTAAGGACTCAGGGCAACTGTTTGCCGCTCTGCATCACCGCACACTAGCCCTTCGGAGTCACACTGAGCAGGAGATGGAGCCTCAGCCAGCACTGCCCGAGGGTGAGGCCAGCAGGTCCAGCGATGAGGATGAGTCTCGTGCTTCTGCTATAACTGCTGCTTCAGCACCTGCTTCAGGTAAGCAGTCATATGTTTTTTTTTTTGTTTGTTTTTTTTTAAGTGATGCTTGCAGGCTATTGGCTAATTCAAATCGCAGCTCCTGCGATTGGAAAATCGCGTCCATTCAAATCGCGATTTCGATTACAAAACGATGAATTGTTCAGCCCTGGAGTTATCTGTATTATTTGATAATGATTGTGTCCTCTCCTGTAGTCTTAAACTCATTTCAAATTTTGCTTTCAGGTATCCCAGAGGCTGGGGAAAGTCGGCCCCCTGACAGCACATAGCAGCAGCTCCTCAGAGTTTTTTCCCAGCACTGTATACAGCTATGCAGCCAGTACTGCTGGAAACATCCCCAGACCTCCATCACTCTGGCCTGAAGGCTAGTTCCAGTGAGATTATTATGCAGGTGTTTCTCTCTAAACTCATATTCACAGTCACAGGGTGGATAGCACTTTGCTTTTCTGAGTAAACTTAAATACAAAAAAAAAACAAAGAATGCATTTTTTAGGACTGGGAGTGTAATTCTCAAGCTCATCACATTGATGTATAAGAGGATGACTGTGGCTTTTATTAGATTTTTTCCCTTTCATCCCATATAAGGATTCTTTATTTGAGGTCTTAGTAAAAGTGTTTAATTTAGGGTTGGATTCATGTTTTTATTTTATAAGAGGGCTGACATTTGGGGTTAAACACTAAACCATACCCTGTGTTGCCAGACAAAGCAAAAAGTGCATAGTTATTACAGCTCAAGTAGGTTATAACAAGTATACTGAAATGTTCCTTTAGCTGCTCTAGTGAGCACCATTTAAAATATCCTAAATATTAAGTAAACTAAAGTCATGTTCTGATGGATTAGTTTTGCATGGGAAGGTGGGGTAATGTAAGTTTACCGCAGGATGCCTGTAATATTTGCCTGAGCTGAGAATTCTTAGAATAAATGTCAGAAAAGGGAGTGACTATATAGGCACTGCTGTCCTGCAGAAACGTTTCTTTGCTTAAAACTAGAAAACATAGCGTCAACCAGAAGCCAATATTAACTGGGCAAGGAATTAAAATTTGAGCTTAATTTCAGTTTGGAAAGAACTTTACTTTCAAAAGTTCCCCTCTGAGGGGTCATTTAAATTACCTATTGGATTGGAGTTGTTCATCCTGACCTTTACTACAGATTTTACCAACCTAAAGTGTTTGTGTCGTGCATGCTTGACTAGAAGCCTCCTCAAGCACCTCCATTTTTGAGAGAAACAGAATATTTACACATGTCGGTTATATAACAATTTCTAAAGCTTGTTTTACTGAGCATAAACGACAGTAGAATGCTTACTGACATGAGGGCTTTAAAAGGACTGACAATCTGGGACTAAAATCCTGACAAACTGGTAATAAATACATTACCCCTGTTCCCCATGTAAAACTACTTTGCTTCAAAAAGGAGTAATTTTCCCATGTTTTTAAGTGTTAAAGTAGTAGCTTAAACTCAAATGTACTGCTGTCAAATGGTAACTTTACATAAGAGGGCAGAAGCTTCTTTACTTTCAATGTAAGTTTGAAACATTCACTCAATGTTAAGGACGTCTACAGAGCTCAAATTATGAAGAAAACGAAAAAATCCCATAAAATAGAAATACCGTTCTGGAAAACAATGAGATCATCAATTTTATTTAGTTTTATTCTTTAAACTACCAACAGCATTTTTCCCTAATTCCAAATACAGTGGTAACCCTACTTATGAGCATCCCTACTAACGAGTATTCCAGGTAACGAATCGAGATCTCGGAATATTTTTGTTTCAGGTAATGAGTAAAATTCCAGCTAATGAGTAGTGTAAATTTCTTCAACTATTCCAAACCGCTAGGGGCGCTGCGGTCGTAGCATCTCCTAGATGCTAGCGTAGAAGCAGAGGTCAGTCAATACCTTTGACCGCTGTCCACTGAAAGTGAAAGTGCTAGTGAAAGCGACACAAAGGTAGCAAAAGGTAGTGAACAAGAAAGTTAGATACATTTTACTTTTACTTTTCATATGATAAGTGTAACCATGCAGGCGCCAGCCTACACGAGCACCATCAGTCTCCCTCTCATTAGCGGCCAGCCTACATGAGCGTCGTCGTGTCGTTTATGTTTTAAAAAAACCCATATAAACACATTATTTAGCATATTAAAGTATACTGTATATTGGCCGGCTAACACGGAATAATCCGTTTTACATGTATTCTTATGGGGAAAATGCATCCAGCTAACGAGCATTCCAGCTAACGAGCTCGGCTCCTGCACGGATTAAACTTGTAAGTAGGGTTACCACTGTATAAATATTCTCCTTTATAGCATTTATTTACAGAAAATTAAGAATTGGTCAAAAGAACAAAGAATTGTTTTCAGAGTTTGAATAATGCCAAGAAAGCAAATTCCTATTCATTTTAAAACCACACTATACTAATGTTTTAAGTAAAAACAATCCTCATGTTCCATGCCTTTCTTACATGTTGTTGGTTGTTGTTGGGTGACTTTATGCCACTGCTTGTACAAACATTCAAGCAGTTTGGCTTCATTTGTTGGCTTGAGTCTGTCCATCTTTCTTTTGATCATTCCAGGTTTTCAGTGGGTTTCAGGTTGAGATTGGGTTGGAAATTTGAAGTGGATTCTTATTTTTTTCCAGAGCTATACTTGTCTGTTTTAAACTGCAATATCATGCTGATGTTAATCAATTAATGAATACAAGTTTTCTTCTTTGACTTTACTCGAAAGCAGATTTGAATCCCAAACTGTGGAACCTAGTTCTGCAAGATTTATATGGTTACTCTTAAATATATTGCCTAAATGCACACAATGTAGTTTTGTATACATTCACTGTAAACTGATATCTTGGTACTGTTTCCTCCTTTTTGATAAGTAATTCATAATGTTGGAGGGTTTTTACAATATGTTATGTTGTTTTTAGAAAATAATAATAATCAAAATAACATACTATCAATTTAAATAGTGATTCCGGTCTAAGGAAGCAGATATGAAAGGAGAACAACAAACAAACAAATTCCAAAAACATTGATAATGTTATAAATATACAAATAATTAGGACTTTTTTGAGTTTTTTTTTTAATTATATTCAGTCCCTTTTTCTTTTACAAGTTTGCATGTACTTCTCTTAAACATGTTCTGCAAAAAGTTTTGTCTTAGTTATACATCAGCTCATTTTCATTTAAGCTCAAAACAAACATTACTATAGGAAACAGATATGCTGAAACTCCGAGTGCTGAGTCTGGTGTATTAATGCATCCACTCCAAAAAGCATTCGAAGCAGCTAACATATGGAAACAGTCTTTGATTAAATGACACTGCCATTTATTTAAAGAGATACTGTGAGAAATGTTGTGTATTCACCAGTACTTTGATGTGAAAAGACCTTCCAAGGAGATTTTGTGATGTCTTATTTAATATCCTTCACCGAAGAGTAGTGCCCCTGTTTTTAAGCATGAGTATATTTAAACCAAGAGAAAAAGTCACCTGAAAATTATTGTATTATCATTGTGCACTACCACTCTTGTACTGCCAAAAACCTTTGATGTGAAAATGTGTATTTTTTACTAAGAAAACACATAAAAAATGTAAAACTGGTAAAATGTTGATTGGAACAAGTAGGCTTGAAGTTGACAGATCTAATCTTTCCCACATTCTGTAGCATTGTGTGATATTGTGTGCATAGTGGGTTTATTTTGTGTTTTTCCACATTCTGCCATCAACACATAATGCCTCTCACAGGCACAGATATGAATGTATAGCTTTTCTGTATTTAAAGGGCCAAGGTTCTTCAGCACTTTCCACCTCTGTAACTTATTTTCCCATCAATATGAACAAGTGTGAAGTGGTGAGGGCTGAACATTCATGTATGAATGTTTTGTTATGTGATTGTTGTGTGGTACGCTACCACTGAAAAGTTTGGTATCACCCATTAAGTGTAACATTTTTAATGAAAACATGTTTTTATTTTTAAAAAATTGGACCATTTGCAGACTGACAACATCCACAAATGCTGCTGCTCCAGATACTCAGTTTTCTATGTTAGAAAGGTGAGATAGGACAGTGTCACTATTTTTAAGTTTAGTTTTTGTGTTTCTTGCAAGGTGTTGACAGGGAGAATGAACTGCTGTACTCAAGTTTATAAACTCAATCAGAGGTTTATTACATATGGGATCATGGGAATGTGGTGGATATATGTTTTGAGCTAGCATTAGTGCTATAGCATTTATTTTTTCAAATGTTAAGGAAAATACTTGCTATTGGTTAAAGATATACTGTTGTTCAAAAATGCTTGCACATATCTATTTTATGATGTAAATTGAGGTTGTTTATGGACTGATATCTTGTTTATCCATGGTATATCTATATCTCATGATGCCTTGCATGAAATATTTCCTAAACATCCAGTAGAGAATAAAACTGCTGTACTAAAGTTTATAAATTCATAGTCAACAACTTGTGGGACTCACCAAAACTGAGCTAACTAGTAGTGACCCTGTCAATAAAAGTATGTAATGGAAATTTTTAAGAGACCCCAAACTTTTAAGTGGTAGTGTATGTCAGACTGGAATTGTTTACAGCAGATTATCTCCATTGGTGGAACACATTTAGGTTAGTATTTGAAAAACCTAAGCTGCTAAAGTACAATGCCATTGGCATCTGTAATTTTTTTTTTTTTTTTTTTTTTTTTTTTACTTTTTAAAACCGTAAACGTGAACAATCTGCTTGCTAATAGGTCAAATATGGTTTCTAGAAAATGTGGAGGGATTGTGAATATAGGAATCTAAAATAT
Organism: Crenuchus spilurus; assembly: GCA_036984385.1. Classification (NCBI taxonomy): domain Eukaryota; kingdom Metazoa; phylum Chordata; class Actinopteri; order Characiformes; family Crenuchidae; genus Crenuchus; species Crenuchus spilurus. The sequence continues at coordinate 23,811 of BRDA01014214.1, forward strand.
GCAAAATGTATTTTTTTTATATATCAATTTTTAAATTATTCCATATATTTGGGATTATAGACAAAAGCAATAGTCACATGTCTTATAGTAGGCTGTGTGTCATAGTACTGGGTTTTTAAAGGTTGTGTCTGAATAAAATTTTGTCTCTTTTCTAGGCAATTTAAATATTTGGCGTTAGGGATTCATGATTACTATTATCAGTTCCATATTGAAATGACTGATGATTCCAACTGATGATTTTGTGTCCTATTTGTAGCTTGTCTAGATCCCACCCTGTCCTCTGCTGGCCACTCTACAACACTGTATAATGCGCACCTACAGTGTATCACAAAAGTGAGTACACCCCTCACATTTCTGCAGATATTTAAGTATATCTTTTCATGGGACAACACTGACACTTTAACACAATGAAAAGTCGTCTGTGTGCAGCTTATATAACAGTGTACATTTATTCTTCCTTCAAAATAACTCAACATACAGCCATTAATGTCTAAACCACCGGCAACAAAAGTGAGTACACCCCTAAGAGACTACACCCCTAAATGTCCAAATTGAGCACTTCTTGTCATTTTTCCTCCAAAATGTCATGTGACTTGTTAGTGTTACTAGGTCTCAGGTGTGCATATGGAGCAGGTGTGTTCAATTTTGTAGTACAGTTCTCACACTCTCTCATACTGGTCACTGAAAGTTCCAACATGGCACCTCATGGCAAAGAACTCTCTGAGGATCTTAAAAGAAGAATTGTTGCACTACATGAAGATGGCCAACACCCTGAAACTGAGCTGCAGCACAGTGGCCAACATCCAGCGTTTTAAAAGAGCAGAGTCCACTCAGAACAGACCTCACGTTGGTCGTCCAAAGAAGTTGATTGCACATGCTCAGCGTCACATCCAAATGCTGTCTTTGAAGGATAGACGCAGGAGTGCTGTCAGCATTGCTGCAGAGATTGAAGAGGTGGGGTGTCAGCCTGTCAGTGCTCAGATAAGTACAAAGATAAGTGTGTCATGCCTACAGTCAAGTATGGTGGTGGGAATGCCATGGTTTGGGGCTGCATGAGTGCAGCAGGTGTTGGGAAGTTGAACTCCAATATGTACTGTGAAATCATGAAGCAGAGCATGATCCCTCTCTCCCGAAACTGGGTCGTAGGGCAGTGTTCCAGCACGATAATGACCCCAAACACACCTCTAAGATGACCACTGCTTTATTGAAGAGGCTGTGGGTAAAGGTGATACACTGGCTAAGCATGTCTCCAGACCTAAACCCAATAGAACATCTTTGGGGCATCCTCAAGTGGAAGGTGGAGAAGCGCAAAGTCTCGAATATCCGCCAGCTCCGTGATGTTGTCATGGAGGAGTGGAAAAGCATTCCAGTGGCAACCTGTGAAGCTCTGGTAAACTCCATGCCCAGGAGAGTTAAGGCAGTTCTGGAAAATAATGGCCACACAAAATATTGACACTTCAGGAACCTTCACTAAGGGGTGTACTCACTTTTGTTGCCGGTAGTTTAGACATTAATGGCTGTATATTGGGTTATTTTGAGGGAATAATAAATATACACTGTTATATAAGCAGCACACAGACGACTTTTCATTGTGTCAAAGTGTCATTTTGTCAGTGTTGTCCCATGAAAAGATATAAATATCTGCAGAAATGTGAGGGGTGTACTCACTTTTGTTATACACTGTATAGTCGTGTGAATTTAACATAACATTACATTGTTTCAGAGGTGCAAATTCCTCACCTTTAATTAAGGTGTGACATTCACTTTTTATGGGGAGCCTGGATGAATATGAAGAATGTCCCAATCTGCCTCTGAAATGATTGGCTCTTATCCTGAACATGTCACTCCTCACCAACGAAGGCACTATTAACCAATCATAGAGAGAGTAGGATGGGTCTTTATGAGATATGAGGTCTCAGTATCTATTTTTCTCTTCAGTTTTGTGAGCTGAGACAAGGAGTCTTCTGAATGTGAGGTCAAATTTATTAGACCAAAAATATTCCTAAGCTAAGTTTTCATTAGCTTCTGGTCTTTTTTAAGTGAAAGTAAAACTGCTTCCATGAGACCCTTGGTTCAGCAAACCTGCTCCCTAGAATATTCTCACCTTTTTAACCCTTAGCTGTTGCCATTCCTGATATTTACATAAAATTAATGTATTTAAATTATCAGTATGATATTGGTATCTGCCACAATCGGTTGATGTTATCAGTTATTGAGGATCTGAAAATGATATATAGGTGCATCTCTAGTCTCAGGCAACAGTCTTTACAGCAGATTTCTTTCACTTTTATTTATTGGTATCATTTCATCAAAAAACATTTTCCCGCAGCTGTTTTGGGGGGTTTTATAGTCTTTTTGAATAGATTTAAGTAACCAAGAAAAGACACTTCAGTTACATTGATGTTTACTCTGATTAAGGAGCTTTACAGTATTAAAATAAAAAAACATCTGTTTTAAGGAGAAAATCTCATGTTGACTATTACCTCATTTAACTTTCAGCATGTTGGTTTCAAGTGTACAAACTCAAATTCATGTTGCAGAATGATTCTGGAGAGTAATTGAGGCCTCTATATTTTTATGTACCTCCATGTAGAGCATCTTGTCCTACTATTATTTGCTTTTAGCTTTGGTGTAAAAGAAAAGAAAAAGTGGGAGGGGGCTTAGCTGCCATTTGAAATGTATTCTGTTTGAGAAATATATTAAAAAATATATCAAATTGTGAATTGGTCTGTGGTTCCTTACATGCATTTGTATTGATATATGAAATATTAATGTCTTGTGAAATAGACCAAAATCATTTATGCTGAATCAATGAGCATGGAAACCAAGACGCCTTGTGAAAATCAAATCGCAGACACTTGTTTATTATTACACAGTAATTCCACATTGACAAAATCAGACATTTACCAGATGTGAACAATAAGCTTTTATACGACTCGCCCAGTGATCGTAAAGTTTCTAACACTTGGCAAAGTGGCCACTCAGAAATATACTTATAATCTTTGCTTTAATGTTCTAAAGCATTGGTTCATGTGGTTTTGAGTGGCATGTCATGAGGAAAATGTAATCAAAAGTAAAATTAAAATGGCATAATTAGCACAAATAAAAAATTGTGTTCACTGGAAATGTATGACACTTTGACTGTGACTGATGTTTTGGTGCAAATTAATTATCTGGCAGGGGTGATGCCATGATCAAAAAAGGTGGCTCGTCCAAAGTGAGGTTCAGTCATTGCACTGGGACTGTACTGACCTTTGCAAATTCCCCAAATGTGGGAATCTCGACTGCATAATTTCTGTTAGTGGGGGACTGCGTAGTTTTTGGGTGCCATGGCCTAGTGGTAAGGATCTGGTCTTGTGACCAGAAGGTTGCTGGTTCGATCCCCAGACAGGACATGACTGAAGTGCCCTTGAGCAAGGCAGGGTGTAAACCCCTTAAACGTTTCCAGTCATGTCAGGGTCACGTTACTGACTTGGAGTGAAACCTGCTCGGTGGAAAAAACTAGTACCGTAGTGGGGACGGTCTATTAATTAAACGTGGTTTTGTAGTCAGTGTCAGTTTCACAGTATGTAAAGGTCACTTGTGTTAAAAAATAAACACGATTAATACGGTAAAATTAAAATGAAAACTAATGTAAAAGGAGTACTGTACGGTGAGTTTTGGTGTACTTGGTTACGAAATCTTGTAATTTCGTTTCTAATATTCATATAAAGACTCACCGGTGAAACGGTTC
>BRDA01014216.1:12626-25367 GCA_036984385.1 Crenuchus spilurus
ATTTTGTTTTTAACACATTCCACTATGTAATAAATAAAGATTTTCAACTGGAATATTTTATTCATTGAGATCTAGGATGTGTTATTTTAGTGTTCCCTTTATTTGTTTGAGCAGTGTATATAGTTTCTGAATTGTATCCTACCACATGAATCAAGATTTATTGGACAGATGCACACCCTTATCTATTACAGATAGTCTGTTGATGTTCAGGTTTCACTACCATTCAGATATATACAGTATCTATTATTTATTTAATTTAACCACAAACTGCATATCAACATCATCCCAGTCTAGTCATTACTGAATATTAAAAGATTAAAAAATAAAGTCTAGAGTTCACTTTTTCCTTGTCCTAATCTCACATATTCTAAATTTTAACCTCAACCCAAAACCTAAATCTGATCAAAATTCAGGGACTGTCAAAATTAAGTGGAATAAAATTATATGATATGTAATTATATTACAAACATGGTACAAAGAAGACATTACTGAGTTATAGACTTAAAGCAGAGTTGATGACCTAATTAGATGAAAAAGAAACGTGTTATAGGAGTCACCCTTTAAAATCCTGCAAGTCAATGTTTTCTCCCAACATGTTGAGGAACTCTGCAAAGGCTGGGGTCTCCTCATTATTCCCAAACAACTCTTCTTCTGACGTCTGAGAAGGAGAAAACCAATGAGAAATCAACCTGACTCCAGCTCTCAGAGCCAGTTTCCCAAAATCAGAATATACACCTAACTGAAATACAATAACCAACTGGCACTGCCACTTAGTCTAAGCCTAGGCTTAATCTTTTGTCCAGACACTGGCCCTTATTGATTTAAGTAAGTAAGGGCTGCCTTAATAGTAAGTTAATAGACCAGTAACCTTTAGCTTAAATTTGCTATGTTATTATCCCAAATCAAACATTTTAAGTCAGCCCACTTATTTACTATTTGTTGAGTTTACTTCCTCTTTTTCATCTGTAACACTCACCTGCCCAAATTTCTGATATATGACGCCAAACTTGAAGGTGTTGTTGACTTCATGCTCATCAAAGCTGACTATTAGTTGGGAGCCCTTAGGGGAGACATAAAAACAGAGAGTGAGAGTGAGAGCTAGCCGGCAGGGGGAACATATGTGTGTCAAGACCTTTTCATAATTCAGGAAGGACTTCGTGTTTGTCATGGCTGAGAGCCCAAATGGGTCCTGAAATGATCCGGGTGATGCTGAAACACACACAGACTGACACTGCCGGGCATTAGCAAAGCAGATGGACTTTACAGTGCCCCAGGGTGCGCAGACATTAGCTTACATGACCTGGGCAACTGCAAATAGAGCAGAACTCTACCCCAATTAGCCTTTATCACAAAAAGACAGCAGGTAGGGCCATTTGTGTGTGTGTGTGTGTGAGTGAGTCAGAGAAAGAGTGTGAGAGACTCACCCTAGGGTACAGAACTGGATTGAACTTAAGACCCGTGACATCATCACAAAGGAGCTGAAAGAACACACACAGAGAAGTCTACTGTTAACATAAACATGACATTATATATAATATATCTATATAGACAAACTAGAAATACAAAAATATAGTGCTTTCTATCAATACAATATACAGATTCTTCAAAGTAGGCACACAAATGATAGTCTCAACACATTAAGAGGGCAAGAAAAGGCTCAGTTGTTAACTGAAAGCCATTCCAGGTGACTACCTCATAAAGTTGACTGAGAAAGTGCCAAGAAAGCTGGCATCTAAGCAAGAGGTGCCTACTGTGAAGAATGAGTATTTTGTTTGTGCATCTTGACTATCATGATGGGGCCATTCATTATTGTAATTTTTTTTGCAGTTTTGTTTTCATCTTCTTGATATTATTATGTGCTATCAAGTTGTTGCTGGTGACTATGTGGACAGTTGTTCTCCGGAAAATCCTGAATTCTGGCATGTTCTTCAGACTTCTTGGCTTTTACATAATTTTTGTAATAATGAACTTTTTTTGTACAGACACATTTGAAGAGCTTCTCAAATTCATTCATCTTAGTACAGCAGAGTGCCAATCTGACATATTTCTTGACTGCTGGATCCTTTGTTATTAATAACTGAACTGAGTAGGTGAAAGCTGTTCACTATTTCTAAATCTCTGTCAGTGGTAAAGTCAAATGTCTTTCCTGTCTTCATTTCTTCGTCTTCTTCATATTGAGAAGTCTTCCCAATGTTTCATTTGTTCTTCAACTATCCTAAGGTCTGCAGATATTCTTCAGTCATATTGCTCACTCCTATATAATGATTTCTTAAAGTAAATGCAGCCTGAGGGAGCTTCTCTAATTTGCAGTTGTAGATGAAGTAATGGTTGAATGATACTCACTTTGGCTATCTGAGGCACACTAGGCAGCTGAGGCAGTCCTTCCAGTGGGATCCTGTCATGAAGCGTCTTCGTCTTTGACCTGAAAGAGTGAAAGATGGACAAAATATGTACTGACTTGGTCATTGTATGTGTGAACCTCCTGCCACAGCCTCATCTATGTCTCCATGTCTGTCCATGTGCTCTCGGTTTGTTTATGTTTGCCATGTGCATTTGTTTACATTCACATCACGTTTTGTTCACCTCCATCCCCAGTTATGCCATGTCATTGCACTTGCTATTTAGCTTCCCTTGTGTCTCACTGTCATTGTCAGTCATTGTATTGCCATCACATTTATGTATGTAATGTCAATCCAGCTTCATGTTAGTGTATTCACGTAATTTTTGTGTCAAAAGCCTTTTAAGTTCATAGTCTAGGCCCAGTCTTGGTACTTGGACTGTAAATAAAGAGAACTTTTCTCATGATCCCACGCTGCGTCCCTCTCCTCGTTCCATAGCCACAGTCGACATTTTTGATACCAGTCAAAAAGGTTAAAAAAACATATCTTGCCATATTAACCATTTGTGTAATTTTTTTATACAATATTTCATGTAAAATTGATTGAATATTAACCCTTTCATGCATGATGGACAGTTAATGTCATTATCTTCTATATGTATTGGTTTTAATATTAGAATTGCATGACAGCTTCTTTTTGTTGCCCCTCTGCAAGCGCAACAAAACACATGGTAAACAAAAATGACTGACATATGTTAATCAGATTGAAAGGCTGATAAAATTATTTTGGAGGGAAATCATGATAGATTTATTTCATCATTCTTGCATGAAAGGTTTAAAATCTAATCATCCAAAGCTATTACATATTACTGAATATTTCATTTTTGACAACAAGAAGGTCAATCAATCAATCAATCAAAATGTATTTATCTGATTATTGGTAGCATGAGTCCATTTCTACTTCAGTGTAATTGATGGTGGTGAGTAATGAGTGGGTAAAGTTATTAAATGACAAAAAAGTTATATTATACTTTTTGTAAAATAAAATATTTATTAACATAAAATGTTTGTCATGTTATCAGACTTAAGAGATGATCTCCGTTTTAGACAAATTCTAAAATTCTTGACAGTAAAAATAGCAGTTATAGCAAAAAGCTTTTTGTCATCACACATCAGCTACTATTCTTTATTTACAGCTTCGTAGTATCTATTAATGACGTGAAGCATGCAAATTATGCACCATATTGAATCATTGATATAAAATTATAATTGGGAAAAAATAATAATTGAATAATAGAAGTGGTGGCACGGTGGCTTAGTGGTTAGCACGTTCGCCTCTCAGCACTGAGGTCTTGGGTTCGAGTCCACATCTGAGTGGAGTTTCCATGTTCTCCCTGTGTCTGTGTGGGTTTCCTCCGGGGTCTCTGGTTTCCTCCCACAGTCCAAAAACATGGAGGTCAGGTGGATTGGCTACTCTAAAAATGTCCGTATGTGTATGTATGTGTGTGTGTGTGTGTGTGTGTGTGTGTGTGTTCACCCAGCGATGGACTGGCGCCCTGTCCTGGGCTTAGTTGAATAGTGTAATGCCCTGCCCTGCGCCCAGTGAGGGGGTAGGGGACTAACCGCGACCCTGATAAGGATTAAGCGGGTGTGATAATGAATGAAAATGAATGAATAATTGTGTATTTTAAGCTGCAGCTAAATTAAGAATTAAAATTTTGTGTGTGTTATACCTGAGCATGATACGAAGGAATTCCTGCCCTTCAGCTTCCTCGTGCTTTAAAGACATGATGAGGTTCCCCAAACTACTGCCTGTGCAGTAATAGTTCATGTGCTCCTGAAAGACAGAACGAGAGAGAGTAATTACACAGACTTCATTTCACATCTCCTGAATTTCTCGTCAATCTCCTCTTCACACAGAGAAACTGAGAGCTTTATTTTCCAAATGACTGGTTTTGAATGAATATTTTTTTTCTCTCCTGCTCAGCGGAGGTGCCAACTTCTCACATTTCCACTGACTCCATGACACATACAAACAAAGAGTGGTAAAGTTCTCCAAAGAGAGAGATTTTAATCTGAAAAGAAGAAGAAAGTTTGCATTGAAGGCATACTCAGAAACCCAGGCACAATCACAACTTGTCTTACACTGCTAGACAAACAACCTCTAATCAGGAATCAATACTGTTTTCAAAAATCTAAATCAATCATTTTCTTTTAATATTATAGATGTTTCCCACAAGAACGTTCCAGGTGTTTTCAGATCAGTGTTATGAGCCTACATTAACAATGTTAGTGCTTACAGTAGTACTAATGTTAGCATTTACCATAGTACAATCAGGTATCTCTTAGGTTTACTATACCTACTTCATGGCTGTTTACTAGTGATACGTTAATGTTTCGGGCTCAACGTTCTCAAGGATATTTCAGCAAGGCACCTAACTCCCAACTGCTCCTCGGGACTGCCCACTGCCCATGTGTGTGCTCACTGCCACCCAGTGAGTGTGCTGTGCATATGTGTGTGTGTGTATTTCACTCCAAATTAGGTTTTTATATTATTCATATATAAAACAACAGCTCAATCTACACTACAGGCCACAAGTTTTAGAACACCTCAATTTTTCCAGTAATTTATTGCAATTCAAGTCATTCAAGTCCAATGAATAGCTTGAACTGCTATAAAGGTACGTGGTGAACTGCCAGAGCTTTAAAAAAAAAAGTAATGTTACCCAAAACTGACAATTAACGTACATTATAGAATTATACAAACAGGCTTTTGTCAGGACCACAAAATGGGTTAACAGGTGAAAGCTGTTCTGCAGTAGTGGAGGCACATCAGCCTTGAAAGCTGGTGCTACTGACTCCTACAGAGAGGCACCTTGAGCCACCACGGTTACCACAGCATTATGCAGTGCCATGCAGTACCCTCAAATATGAGCCTAGTTGGTCGGGGGTTCATCCTACAGCAAGATAATGACCCAAAACTTAAGTCCAAGCTCTGCCAGAACTACCTCAGGAAAAAAGAACAAGATGGTCAGCTTGAAAACATGGAGTGGCAGCACAACCTCCAGACTTAAACCCCATCCAGCTGATTTTGATTAAGTGAAACGCAAAGCAAACCTACAAGTACCAACATTTATGTGAACTTCTGCAGCAGATTTGTGAAGAACTGTCTGAAGAATATTTGATGTCTATTATAGAAAGAATGCCATGAGTGTGTTCAGCTGTTATATCTGCCAAAGGTGCTACTATGATGAGTCCAAAGTTTAGATACATTTTGGTCTATAAATTGATTCCATGATTTCTAACTCCAAGTGAATACACTGTATAATCCATAACATTTTAACCAACTAGCTATTATGATTAATATGCTGTTGGTCCTCTGTGGCCCTCAACTCATAGACAAGACTTCTGAATGTGTCCTGTGGTATCTGTCATAACTATGTTATCAGTAGATGCTTTAAGATCTCTAAGTTTTGAGGTGGAGCCACTAGATTGGAGTTCATGTTACAGCACATCCTAAGATCCCTAAGCAGACTCAGATCTGAGGAATTTAATGGCCGCTGTTGATACCTAGTGACCAAGAGAGCAAAAATAGGCCGTGCTCTGTCTGGGCGGGTAGATGTCGCTGTCTCTTCCTATCACTTTCACATTGCAATGTCCGCTGGCTCAGGCATCTACTGATTGGCCCATTCAGAGCTGGGAATCCTGCGCTTTCCTCCGAGCACGTTGGCTCTCCAGTGACGGTGTATCAGCGGTAGTTTGAAAAGAGGCAGTGGCTGCATCACATGCAACAGGGGAGGCTTGTGATTGACTTCAGAGTCTCCTACTAGAGTCAGGGACATTGCAAAAGTGATGGGGAGACTCCTAATGGATAGGATGGGCTAACTGACTGCTACTACTACACTGGGAAGGGGATAAAATTGCCAAAAAATTATATATATATAAAAAAAAAACCTAGTTAACGAGCTAACTTTCCCTTTAACAGACTTAAGACAGCCTGACCCTTTAGTCTCCTCATGTTTATCTATTTTAAATATCAGTGTCTTGGGAGAAAACAACAGCAGAACTGCAGATGACTCACCACAAGTCACTTACACATCTAATTATGCTTTCATTTAAGTACATTATTCAGTACAGTAAGTGCACTAAATCTTTCTCTGCAGTGCAACAATACAAATAGTTATCATGCACTATTTTGATGCTCATCTAAAGCTTAAAATTGTTTACAGTGTATTACTGCTAAAAGAATGCTAGTACTGACACCATGTGTTTGAATTAGATTATGATAATGTAGTGACTTATTGCAAATGCATGCTCACCTTGCCTAGAAAGTGTTTGCGGAAAGCTCGTGCTGTGCTGTTGCTCTCGAGTCGGTAGCCGAATCCTCCCCCTCCTCCGGGGCCTGAACCTTCAGCCTCTTCTTCTTCACAGAAGCTGCTGTCTGAGGAAGTGGGGGTACCCACTGGAGCTTCAGCATCTTCAATCCAGTAACCACCAAACTGAGGCAGGATCACTTGAGGGTATGGACTCCCTTTCTCCAGAATCTACACAAACACATCTATTACAGCTAATGAAACAGGTCAGCACAGCACAGCTTGGTAATTTCCCTGCTCAAACATTGTTCATTAGTTGATGAGTTTAATTAAGTGGTCCTGAGCAATAAAGTAGATTGGAAAATGGTCATCCATGACTATAACTGAAGAGTGATGGTATAGAACAGAGGTGTACAAAGTTGCTGGCGTGGTTCAATTACTCCTGGTAAAGATGGTATGTCACTTTGTTGTTGGAGTTCATACTCTCAGTGTACAAAGCATCCTGAAACATGACTGGGTTTATTAGTGGAATGAAACAAAACCACAAATAAAGGTGATTAAAATAAAGGCACATGGACTCAATAAGTCTATCAGTAGTCCAGCATGTAGCCTGGAATCATATCTGATACTGATGCCTGTGAAGTACACATAGCCTGAAAGCATTGGTAAAATTTGGTTGGTGAAATTAAAGTTACAAGGACAGTAGATGAGATTGTACTAATATCTGTATTTTACAACTTTTGTTTGGTTGGGTTCAACTTGATGAACCTCATCCAACAAGATTTTATTTATTTTTTTAAATAAAAAATAATGTTTTTATTTTGAATAAATATTTCTTATTTAAACAAGGACGCACACATAATTCTGAAAATAATAAAGGTTTTATAAAAGCATAACATTTATTTGCTGATATTATGTGATGGTTGATACAGATATGTCAAAATGGCCATGTAGTAATGAAAAAGCATTAAAAATACTAAAGTTACTCCATAAGAATTGTATTTTCTCATATATCATTTTACCAAGAACCCTTGAATGAACAGCTTTATTGTGGATACATATTTTGGGAATTTTTTTGTGCCTCATCAAACATTGCCATCACAAATGGCACCCATTCATTCAATGACCCTAATGCTGCCACTCAGTCTTTCTGCTACTCAGTGACATCACATGCATATCCTGTATAGAGAAACAGGTCACACTCAGATTATTAACTTATGGAGAACCTTTACAGAACATAGCCAAAAATTCCATTAAAACTAATAAATATTTGTTATTAATTTTAATAATTTATTAATTTTAATAATTGTATAATTTTTTTTATTTATATTTATTCTGCATGAGTGAAAGGTCCCACTTCTGAAGGCAATTAAGCTAGTACTTGATGTATGTAAATGTGAATTTGTTGTGATCTCCAACCTGCCTAATTTCCATTAGCTACAAAGTGGAAAGTCAACATAACTCAAACCACACCAAACCTACCCAGTGACAATATTTTACATAAATTGAGTGTATTAGGCTGCATTAGGTTGAATAAGAATTTCCTCAGCATTCTGTAAATTTTATCCAATTCCACAACAGTTAGTATGAAAGAAATATGTAGGTGGTGCATGGATGGGATTAGCTTTAGGCCAAGCTCTATTTGAGTGTGTACATTTTACATGGAGCTTTGTGTGCATATCTGTGTACTCACATCTTCTATCCGGGGATAAGGGATGTAGTCATCCTGTTCGAAAGAAAGCAAATGTTAGCAGCAGGAATATAACACAGAACTGGGGTTTATCACTAGCAAGCACAGACAGCTCTTCTGGAAAGCACAACAACTCCAATGCTTGGCTGGAGCTCAAATCCAGGTCATTCAGGTCAGCAGATGAGATGGCATCCAGAGTTCAAATTTAGCCTCAAGTTTCTGTATGTATTAGGACTGCACAATAAATTGTTAATTGTAATCTCAGTGCTGGCTTTTTGATTTTGCAGAATGCTGCAATACACAAATGAACACTTTAAAAAACAAAACACTTTATTATAAAATATAACAATCTCAAATCTTCCAGAATAGTTTTTTTTTCATGAGTATATGGAGGATTGTTTCATGAACACAAGCCAGTTTATATCTGGTTGTGCATCTCCTTGTTGCTCAGCAACAGTCGCATCATGACTGTCACTCAGTTGTGATAGCCGGCTGTTGTTTCAATATCAGTAGTGACTGCTATATGACTAAATGGGATAACAATAAGGAAAAATATTTAGTCTGAGCTGCATTTGTCAGTGGGGTGTAAAAAAAATTTATTCTGTATAAATTCTATAAATTTTTGATTACCGGTTTACATGCATAGATTGGTATCATACAATGTTGTTTTTAAACTCCCGACCATTAGATAGCAGAACAGTTACCTATTTTCAGCTATTACAGACTTCCACTCCAACAAGGAGTGTAAGGGTACACCGCTGGCAATTTTCCTGCCTATAGACTATAAGTTATAGTATCACAATATATTACAGTATAATGAATCTTAACACCTGTATCAATCATATCACATCACCAGGTTCTTGTCAACACAGCCCTAACTGATAGACAGCACAGACCATAAAGCAGGCTTCACTGTGAGTTTATGGCAGATTCAAATACATGTGTTTAAAGTGGAGTCAGTTCAAGCCAAGCTAATTTAATTGGACAACAGATTTTTGCATTACTTTATGTCTACGAGGGTGCTACTAGAATATTAAAACTTTAGGCATTCTCAGTTGTTTCGTCTCTTCCAGATGCTCAGCTACAGCTTGTGATGATTGGTTGAGCTTTCAAAGTGAAAGAATTTCAACCAAACTGCCAATACTGATGACCTTGACATTCACTATTAATGGCAGAAGAGTCATTCTGCAATGTTGTAACTATCTGCTAGTTTCTGATCATAAATACTGAGCGCTAGGTTTGTTTGCTTTGTTCTAAGTGGTAAAGTAACTGTTAAGTGTGATTTACCAGCTTTTTAAAGCAATATGGCAGACACCGCTAATGTCAGTAGGCTAGCTATAAACAAGATATGAGTACTCCATTTTCTGCCAATATTCCCAAATGTGATCCCCCTGTGTCAGCCAGTACTGTTCAGTATATCTACAGGCACAACGTTCTAGGACTTCCTGTTAAAAAGATTGTCTACTATTTAATAACAAGCATTTTGCTGTTAGTTTAACAAGATATAAAGTGCACTTTAAAGTTGATGGCAACAGCAACTGAAGGCCCCGATTGGTCAACATAGAAAATATGCTCATGATGTTGTCACTTTAATCATTTTGAGTTAAACGTTTTTTTTTTAACTCAGTCAGGACTCCTGGAAAGCATATTTAAAACACAAAAACAACAAACAAAATGTGTGTACCTCATTAAAAACAACGGATAAAAGGTGTTTCAGCATGTAAAAAATACAAACATTGTGAAACCCCTAATACATTGTAAGATACATTTGCAGTAAAAATAAATGCTATTTGCTATTTTGATCATATTGTGCAGTCCTTATACAGATTTTTATGTCCAAAAAGAATTGGCTAAATAGGCAGAACTGGAATGGTTTGGAAAAGAAGACACAACATTCAACATGCTTAACATACACAAGTCACCAATAAAACCATGACATTAAATATAACCTAGCAATGGTACAAAATGATTCATGTGCAGACTCTAAAGTGTTAGTCACATTGGCACTTCTGCTTCTTCTAGCACTGTTTGAAAGCTACTGGCCTTGATCTTATGAGGTCTGGATGTAAAAGCCATTTAACACTAGCTGATATTTAGGATTAAGGTGAACTGAGGCATTTGAAAGCTCTGGATGTGACCTTCAGTCTTGAAGGTTTTGCAAAGTAAATGGCCTTTAGCAAAAGAGCAAAGTAATCAAGGGAGCAGGGACAAAAGCAGGTTTGACAGTGTTTAAACAGCAATAATACATGTACACACACATGCACATTCACTCTCTCCCTCTCTCTCTCTCTCTCTCTCTCTCTCTCCACACCTTGTGCTTCTTAGTCTCTTCAGTTTTAGGAATCTGTAGTAATCCAGGTTTGCATTAGAAAGTGGAAAAGGATAACATGGTTAACGAGATCAGCATCTTTTATTTCTCTTACATTTTAATTGGAATAGAACTCTGCAACAGTGTTGTATACAATCCTGGGAATATACGATAGACAGACATTTAATGATTATAAATAAATTTAGCTTGGCTAGCATATGCCTAGTGTATTGGGTCTTTTTTCAAGAAACATGAAATATCCTTCTTAAAATGAAAATATTCGAATATAATTTTAGATATAGATTCAACGTTTTGCACAAAATTTAACCCATCTGTGCAGTAAGACACATGTGCCCAAAGCAGTGGGCAGCCCTACCCACAGAGCCTGGGGAGCAGTTGGGGGTTAGGTGCCTTGCTCAAATGCACTTCAGTCACGACCTGTCTGGAAATCAAACTGGTGACCTTCCAGTCACAAGACCAGATCCTTAACCACAAGGCCACAGCTGTGCCCCATATAATACAATTCTATATAAATCAAGTTTCAGTAAACTTATTACATTAAGGAGGAAAGGACAGTACAGGAAAGTTTGAAAACATTCTTCTATAGTGGAGAAATAAGGGCTGAGTCCGCACATTTTTTTCAGAAACATATCTGTGTACACATATTAGCTTCTCCAGCTAACACTGAATTGTGACAGATACTGTTTATAAAGACAGCATGTACTATAAATCTTAGCCAGAAAGGAAACGGTATGTAGTTGCATAGCTAGTTTCTGTAAGAGGCTAACCTTGGCTAGTGGCTAACTCACATTATCAGAAGCTGTTTTGCTTGCCTGCTGTTTGGGGCAGATTTATATGAATATAGAATTAGAGCTAAATTACAACAAGAACTGCCCTCATGTATGCACTGCAGTAAAGGTAAGGACCTTTAGTAGGATCCAGACTTTCTGGCAAAATGAAGAGGTTGACCTTATCTTCAAATAAGCCTAATGGACTTCTGTTGGTGATTAAACCAGATAGGCAAAAATTTGTTTTGGAATGGATACTGAATTAACAAAATAGAGTCTACGTTTCTTTTGAAGCTGTCTTCAGTTGCAGTTTGAGGACTACCGGTATATGTAATTTGAACCCCATGCAATGATTTATAGCATGTATGAGTGGGGCCTGAAATGATTTATCCACTGTCAATGTAAAAATATTTAAAGGCATTTTGGGCCATTTCTATTAGCCTTTTCAATTTTGACACATTTTCACGTAAATCAGACTGCATTTTCAAGTGATGCAAACAAGTTAAAAATGTCATGAATGGAGATACAAGGTATTCTTTCAACAGTAACAACATATTTCTCTCTACTTAGACACACTGCCACTGTTAAATGTATTTAGAAATAAAGCATAATTACAACATGCAAGTTGGTTCTCTCAGAAACTTCAGGACTTGTTTTTCAGAGAGAAGAATTTGTGTTAGTTTAGCCAATATATAGCTGTGTAGGCAGAGTTTTCAAGGGTTTTTGTTGACATCATGAAACCTTAGGGAAGTGATAGTAACTAAAATTGCCTTTTTCCATTGAGCTATTGTTTGAGTGTTGGATATAACGTTAACAGCTTTGCGCTGACATTCTGGCACGTCTATTTCATGTTGTAGTTTCAAATTCATGTTATGTGGAAACATATATGTCAAATTTTTATTCACATAATTAGAGCTTCTATTGTAAGTGAGATTTAGGTTTTTATGCTGAAGAGAACAGGCTCTTTGATGGTCTATTTGACAGACTTTAGTCTTTTAGCATCGAGACCTGATGGATTGATCCATCATAAAGATCTCAGGATGAGACAGAGTCCACTTCAAGGCCACCAAAGTGATATACTGATCTCCTCTTCAAAGTCTCTGAGCATTCTATGTATTGATTTGCTGCACTTTAGCTACTTGTTAATACACACTACCCTATAAATGTCCAGCTCGATTTCACGTCGTTTAGTTATGTATCTTACGAGTCTCTGAAACTTCTCCTCTAGTCATTTAGTGAAACCACCGGAACTTCACCTGAGACAGAGTAGGACTCTAGAAATACTACCTAGTTAGGTAGTCCAG
>BRDA01014216.1:25408-35840 GCA_036984385.1 Crenuchus spilurus
TATATATATATATATATATATACACACACACTATGTGTATATATAACTATGTGGCCCAGCGTGCATTCAGTTTACATGGTTATCTTGCCGTGCAAACATCCCTGTTGTTTCGCCATTTTGTAATTATGTTTTTTTTTGAAAATTGTTTAGTTTTAACCATGGGTCCTAAGATAGTGAGTGCCAAGATCAGTGCTGTGAAAAAGAAAAGAATGATATCTGTAGAAAATTGGTCTCTTTAATATGAGTCAAAGAACATCCACACACACACACACACACACACACACACACATTTCTGGAGAGAACCATGGATTGCTTCTTTCTATACTAGAGATGCTACAGCCAATCAACAGAACAGCAGCAGGCCGATTAGCTCAATCAGTGAGTGGATACAAGACATTAATAATAAATCAAGATTATCATTTTTACCCAAATGATCTACATCAGCAATTCTCAACTGGTGGGTCACGACCTGACATGTTCTGGGTGGGTCGCGGACAGTTTGTAAAAAATAAATAAATTTTAAAACAATTAAAAATTAAAAATAATTATCTGATGATGTACTCATCATTTATCTTGAAGAGGCGCACAGCAAACTTGTTGCCATGGTAACCACCATTTGTTTGCCCATTACCCTTCTCTTTAAATTCGTGATGATGTTCAGAGAAAAGATGGCAAAACGCAAATAGAACGCAGAGCATTTGAAATGCGGATTTTCATTCATTGAGGACAAACACGGACAGAAACCTCAGTGTGTTATTTGTAATGAATTGCTGGGCATGAAAACATCTAAAGTAATGCAACATTTACAAACAAAACATCCCGCCTGTAAAGCCAAGCCGGTAGAGCTTTTTAAATAGAGGACTTCATGAGCTGAAGGCACGGACGTAATTTGTGTGACGTAATTTTTTTTACTTTATACCGCACACAAGCTCATCGATTGGCTCTCCTGTTTCTTGCTAACGTGATTGGCTGTCCCCACTGTCACTCCAAACAGTGTTTAACATTTGAATGTGTCTGTGTGCATGCAGCTACCAGCCTGCGATAAGCCGTCCAATTACATGCCTCTAAGTTGAATTATTGTCAAAATAATTAAGAATTTCTGCTTGTTTATACTCAGAAATTAGGTGTAATTTTATGTAAATGAGGTCTGTTGACCAAACAGTCTAAACATAAGTGTAAAATTGGTGGTAATGTGTTGGAATGAAGAGGATTGGGTGATAGTTTTATGGTACATGCTTTTAACAGTTATATTTAAATAAATACAAGTTATATTATTATTAAGTAAATATTTAATAATAATATGTAATATTGTATATATTTAATGATAAATATACATTTTATAATTTTATTATTAATAGCACTTAGTAGTTATTATTAGTATATTGTTAATATTAACAAGTAAAATATAAATCAGAATTTGTAAGTAATGTATTGTAATAATAATAATAGTTATTAGTTTAATAATAGTAATGTAATTCATAATATTAATTTATGTTCCAGCATCCCGACCTGCCGGACGTGTCTTCCTGAAATCTCAAGGCTATTTATCAAAAATAAATTTGTTTGGGTTGTATTCTATAAAAGTGGGTCAGCTAAGACCAGTTGAGAACCTGTGATCTACAATGTCCTTGGATATAAAGCATGAAATCATCGAAAATCAGAAATCCAGCATTTCAAATGAGGCAATTTCTTTATGAGTTTGTGTAAATTACTAATCAATTAGTATTGACATTAAAACAAAAAAAAATGAATTATGTCATTTTATCAGTAACAAATATAAAATACAGGCAGCCGTGGTTAGGGAACTGGTCTTGTGACTGGAAGGTTAATTCCTGGGCATGTCATCACTGAATTGCCCTATCCCGGGCTCTGTGGATAGTAATGCCCATCACTAGTATGTGTGTTTCACTGCACAGATAAGTAAAATGTGAAGGTCAATTTTCTAATAAGGGATTACAAAATATACAACAAATAACCTTTTTGCTTACATTTTAACACAAACTTTTTCACGATATTAAATTTTTTGGAAATACTAGTATGTTCTACAGATAAGTATACCAAGCAGTGATGATTTGAGACATTCGTTTATTCTCCCGATGAAGTGCAACATCACAATGGTGTGAGAACGTGAGGTATGTTTTCTCTCATTTGTTGGGTATGTCAGATGCTAACCAAAAACCAATGAAGTGTATATAAACCCAACAGTGTACAGAACTGAAAATGTATATAGAGATAGCAAAGATAGCAAAGGAAACATCAAGCTTATTTTGAAGTATTAAACTTGTATTTATTTTCATAATGCTTTGAAAATTCTTCCAAAAAAATCACTTGACACCATCATCACACCACCATTTCCTTTTAAATACACAGTTAGCTACATTTTGAACTAAAACAAGGGCATTGCTAGAGAGCAAAAACATTGGGGGCTTAGCCCAGCGAATATCAGTTAAAGGTTCCGCTGGCAACGCGCCACTTCTCCCAGGCATTCATTGCGTACCCGGCAGCAAACGTTCCCTCAGGACAGGCAGGTTCCCCCGGACTCAGGCTTCTCGTTGAGAAAATCGTGTCAATTGCATTCAAAGACCATTTGATCAAACATCGGTCCGTTACAATGATATTTTCAAAGACTCATGGCTATAGCCTTATAACATGGGCCCAAACATGGAACTGGACTGAAAGCAACCCTGAAATAAGTTTTTGCCAATTTTCTCCCTTCCCAATGTAGTAGTAGCCAATTAGCCCATCCCCTTCGTTAGGACTCTCCCCATCACTTTTGCAATGTCCCTGACATTGAGTTCTAGGAAGGTGAAGACAAGCACAAGCCTCCTCCGTTGCCTCTTTTTTAACTACCGCTGATACACTGTCACTGGGGAGCATAACATGCTGAGAGGAAAGTGCAGGATTCCCAGCTCTGAATGGACCAATCAGCAGACGCCTGAGCCAGCGGACATTGCGATGTGAAAGTGATAGGGAGAGAGAGTGCTGTCTAGAGCACGGCCAATTTTTGCTCTCTTGGGCCCTGGCTGTTGATGACAAACAGCATGATCGGGATTCGAACTTGCGATCCTCTGGCCATAGTGTCAGCGTCTTAGCCTGCTGAGCCATTTGGGGCCAGCATGTCACTTTTAAGGTAAAAACGTTTTCTGTGATCTGGCCAACTTCCCATTATAGCAAAATGAAGAAATGTCCAGATTTCAGACATTTCCAGACAACTTTTCCATACCAAGTTAGCAGTTAGCATAAAGTTATTTGGTGTTACTATTTTTAATATGAAAGACAGTATCTGAATGTGTTTTTGACTATTCTTTCCTTGTTTGTTTGCTTTTATATTTGTTTGTTTATTTTGCAGTAGACAATGCCATGTGTGTAGGAAAGCAGAGTTAAAGGGTATGTTGGACTGATCTGACAATGAGTCGCTCTCCAGCCCTAACTACTAACTGAACATCCATAGAAGAGTAGTAAGTAAATCAATGCTCTGAAAAGAGGCTGTGTATTCTATTTTCCTGTGTGATTATTCAATCAGGCTTAGATGAATAACATTAATGTTGCTCGCCTGGCTTTGTGGAGGCACCACTTCAACTCTCTCAGCAATCAAGGACAAAATAATCACCCCTTCTGACAGTCTCTATATACATGCTCCAGCTAAAAGCCCAGGAAAGCATAAAGGCCACCCAAAGGCCGAGCCAGCGCAGTTCATATAATAGCAAATGTTAACAAAGGTTAGAGACATCCACATTCTCTTACCTGCATTCTCTCCAGCATGTCGAAGAACTCGGCAGACTGGAAGAGAAGAAACAAATGTCAGAATGTAATTTCTTTGGGTTCTAGTTATTTCCTTACATAAGCAGTGGTATTCAAGTCAGATTAAGGCTTTGTTAAATGAATACATTATAAATATAGGTATATTATGTAATCTCTATACACTCAACCAGTGGTTTATAGCTGATTATCACAGATAAAATTGTGATATATGTTAGAAAACATAGAAAACTTACTCAAAACACACAGCAACTGCCCATTGGCTTCTATTATCAGGTATATATTTGACTTTTACTAAGTCACATTTATCAAAATGATTGTGATAAATGACCATATGACACTGACAGCAGATAGAGAATATGTTAAAATATCATTAGGGCATTCCCTGAACTGGATTAAGCTGAAGATGGATGGATGAATCATTGAGGTATTCCTTTAAGATGAAGAAAAGCAAAGTATTAGATCAGAAGAACAAAAGCAATGCTGTTCATCAAACCAAAGCTCAAAAACACAATTCTCCTCTTTAAAGTAGAGAATCTTATTTCTATGTTAACATACTTATGAATTATGTGCTTATGAACTGAATGTACATCCTCCATTTATCACTTTTAAAACACCTTTATCCTTCATAACTCTTAAAGATCCTCCCCTCAGTAGACAGTACCCCAGCTGAAATGACAGTAGGCGGACAGACAAAGATAAATAGTCGTCCTACACCCCGCTCACACCCATGCAAACCAACACAGATAATCAAACCCAAGTCATGCGTGTGTGTCACTATAGACAGAGTGACTCTGGGCCTGCCTGCATTGTTCAAACAAGACAGCTTTATACACATGATGTGAGGTATAGAATGGGCACTTACGGGTCAGGCTCGGTAAGCTCAGTGTAATATCATGTTTGGAAAACCATGAACGTTTCCTGAATAGATGAAAATGATGGCAATTGTAATAACATGCTCAACACTTGTAGAGAAAAAGTAAAGCCATAGAACCTGCACAACATAACATGCAAGTTCATAGACACTAAGCAGGTTTGGGTCTGGTTAGTACTTGGATGGGAGACCTCCAAGGAAAAGCTTGCGTGGCTGCTGGAAGTGGTATTTTGCAACAATATAAGGTGTTATTCCTGTGTTCTGTGTGGATCCCAGTGCCCTAGTGCAGTGATGACAATGGCTTTTGGTTGAGACATTAAACTGAGGTCCATTTCTTCTAAAAGAGTAGGGGTGTTACCCTGATATTCTGGCTAAATGTCCCACTCCTAATCAGCCCAATCTTCAAAACTGACTTCTTCTCTGGTCATCTGTCTGTCTGACAGCTAATATATAGAGAGCGGTCAGGTGCAGACTGGCTGCACGTGGATGCCACACATTGGAGGTGGTTCAGGTGACTGTCACAAATGTCAAAGCAATTTGAGTGTCTGAAAAAGCACTGTAGAAATCTGACAAAGTAAATGTACCTTTAAAACTACAAGATGGTTTGTAAGGTCCAATACTGAACCTTAAAGGTTCACTGTGCTTTTTTCTCCAGGAGAAAAGAGCAGATTTGTATCTTTTCATCACTTTTTTAAATGGTAAGATTAATGTGAATGTCTGGAGTCAGGACATGGTGAGTGGACTTAATACAGTTTAAAAGAAAGTAACTACAGCACAGTCAGGAAAGGTCCCACCCCAGTGACAGTCCAGTTCCTTATTTTTCTAAGACTTTACCACTCAACATCATTTATGAGAGAGTTTTGTGTTCACCAAAGAAAAGTTGCTGATTCTGTAAATCCAGTCATGGGAAATATACGGTTGATTTCTCGACAAGGATTAAGCTTTTTCCTGGACTATTTCTTCTTTTCATTGGAAAATCTCCATTCAACATGTGGTGTAATCAGGGACTAGGCTTAATCCTTGTCCGGGAAACCATCCCATACCGCCTACTCTTTAAAAAAGACCAAGTCAGCTAGTATTTCCAAAGAATGTTTTCACTTATGTTGGTACAAATTATTTTCAGAAGTGTAAACATGTAATTGGATGAATTTTCATATACACAGTAAATCTGCCAGTGTTAAATCAACACTATTAGAGTTAAATTAACACTGAGAGTGTTACATTTTGACACCCTCAGTGTTAATTTAACTCTAATAGTGTTGATTTAACACTGGCAGTTTTACTGTGTAGCGATTAAATGAAAATAATATATCAAGCTATTTTTAAAGAGAGTTTACTTTTAAAATAGCCTGGAAATGTTCCTTTGGTTAAAAATGAGCAGATATTTGAATTATTATTATACTGTATTCTAATAAATTCAACAACTGATGGAGTTGCATTTTGCTACTTTACCCAAGACATACTGTATACAGCCTTATGCAGAAGTCTGGGCACCACAGGTTAAATTATGGTGACTATTGATTTTCAAAGTGATAAGTTAACACACAGAACAGCTTCTGCACATTTCAGTGCAAAGTTACTGGCCATTAATTGTAAATTCAACATGTTTAAATTTTTTTTTTTTTTTGCCAATTTTGTCTCTTCCCAATGTAGTAATAGCCCATTAACCCATCTCCTCCATTAGGACTCTGCCCATCACTTTTGCACTGTCCCTGACTCTAGGAGGGTGAAGACAAGCACAAGCCTTCTCCATTACATGTGATGCAGCCACCACCTCTTTTTGAACTACCACTGATGCACCATCACTGGAGAGCCAGCACGCTCAGAGGAAAGCTCAGGATACCCAGCTCTGAATGGATCAATCAGACGCCTGAGCCAGCTTACACTGCAATGTGAAAGTGATAGGGAGAGTGAGAGCGCCATCTACCCGCCCAGAGAGAACACTGCCAATTTTTGCTCTCTTGGGCCCCGGTTGTTGATGGAAAACAGCATGACTGGGATTCGAACTCACAATCCTCTGGTCATAGTGTCAGTGTCTTAGCCTGCCGAACCACTTGGGGCCCTTAAATTCAGCATATTGAAAAAAGAACATAAACTGCAATCTGAGCAAAACACTTGATATTTTATATCATGTGATTTAGCAAAACAATTTATAGTTAAAAACTAAAATCTGCAGAATTACGGCATATTTAAGTAAATGTCACATTTAAGTCTTTGTGAGGATGTTATATCACTCTCTGACATGGTTGTGAGAAACAAGTGTCCAACAAGTGTCAGCAAGAAGGGGGAGGTAACAGAAGAGAAAAAGAACACCCAGTTAATATTTAATATGCCATGGATTCATGACCAATATGGCTCCACAAAGTCAACAAAGCCTGACCCAGAGGCTACACGGCTGCCAGGATAACCTTGGAGACCTGATACAGTAACAGTAAAACATGGATTGAGGATCAAGGGCAGTTGTTGAAGTTCACCAACAATGAAGACACAGATCAGGTCTAACACATACACATACACACACACACACACACACCAGAGAACAAACCAGAGTAGTGCTCTTTTAGTTCTAGCCTGAGGAACAGCAACAGTGTTAAAGTTTCATAGCTACATGCTGAGCCCTCTTATCTCCTGCAGCACCATGTGAGCTCTGCTGCTGCTCCACTACTGATTATCAGCACTCGCACTTAAGTGTTATAAAAAAATGCTACAAAGGTGGCAAATGAACAGTTAACTCTCACTGCTGACAAAACTCAATGTACAGTTTAACCCTTTAAATTGAAACAGAATTTAATTTATTTTATTTCCATTCAGACTCACATCAATTTAAATACACAGTAAATCTGCCAGTGTTAAATCAACACTATTAGAGTTAAATTAACACTGCGGGTGTCAAAATGTAACACTCTCAGTGTTAACTTAACTCTAATAGTGTTGATTTAACACAGGCATATTTACTGTGTATCAGATTTAAAATCAATAACTATTAGTTACCAAATAGTTTATATGAGCTACTGAGTATTATGCCTGCAGTATAAATAGTTATTAAGAAAAATAAAAAGGTAAATACATTAGAATTTTACACAGTAAATCTGTCAGTGTCAGGTGTCAAAATGCAACACTCCCAGTGTTAATTTAACTCTAATAGTGTTGATTTAACACTGGCAAATTTACTGTGTAGAGTTTCCAAGAAAAAAAGACCCTGAACATCATGATTAAATATTAAATGTGTATTTTAAATTGTTAAAAACGTCAGAAATAAAGCACAATCACCAGAATATGGTCATGACTGAATGCTAAGCTCATCAGAATAGAGAGACTGAATAATATTCCCACAGTTTAAAGGGTTAATGAGGACTAAGTTGTTAAATTGTGATCATTGGTCAATTAAAAGCATGCAAGTTTAAGAAGAAACGCGCTAATCTGCATTGTAAAGTGTTACAAATAAATATATAAAAACCTACCAGAATTTCACTGTAATTTGAAAAGGATAACAGTAAAGGTCACTTTAAAGGATTAATAAGAGAGAGACACCAGAATGAACCATGTCTGAGAAAATGCAGCCAATAAGTCTACCCTATTTGATAGTGTAGTGTGCTGTTGTTGATAAAGCAATTAAGCATTATAAATAGGCCAAGAGTTTCAACAAGGTAATAAAATGCAATGCAGCCTCCACCCAGGAGGAACAATGACATTGTGACAATGCTCTGACAATGTCTTCTACGTTCTTGCAGCATTGATACAATGTTATGATAACGTTTTGTGCCTGCTGGGCATGAGCTCGTCCAGCTGTGTTGAGGAAAGATTTGATTGGGAGAGTACCTGAGACATGCTAAGAGCTTCTGGCATGTACGTGAAGAAGCCAAGTCTTTATGTCTCCATGCAGACCTTCTTCTAACACACTGTAGTGCAAATGGACCTCAGACAAACAGGCAGGAGGAGCAAACTCAAACCTCACCTACACGCACATTACAGCATGCATGTGCATGCACGCACATGCAAATACACACCTCTTTAAAGACAAAAAAACACACTCTCCTCCCCTCCACGCCCACACACTCTGAACTGCACTATGCTGAACTCTAACTCAGTGCCAAATTGCACCCTAAGCCCTGCAGTCCATAACGTGGTGACGCAATCAGCATGAAGATTTATGTTGTCCTCAGAGCGCTTAGTTTAAAAGTGTGATTGTGGGACAGACTCTATATTGCACATGACAGTGAAGAACAGGAAGATGGAACAACAAACTCTCTGACCTAATTGCTACACACACAGGAATATGACCTCCAAGTTTATCCCATCCATGCAGTGACAACACAAACACACACTAGTGAGTCTGCACACAAATGCATAAGCATCCCCATCATCTGAAGCACCCAGGGAGCAGTTTGGGTTCAGATGTCTTGCTTGAGAGCACTTCAGCCATGTCTTTCTAGTTTAGGGGAACAAACCATTCAGTCCCAAGCCCATTCCTCTGACTTTTAGGTAATGTCTGCAGAACTCTTGTGGTTCTGAGACCAACATGCTACCAGTATGCATTGTGCAAATGTGTTTATTATCAAAGGTACTGTTTTTAACTAATTAACAACTATTAAACTATACATGTATGTTTAGATTTATGTTAATTTATGTAATTATACATTAGTAGAGAACTGTATTTAACTCTTTAACATTTTAAAAATATATTCTTCTCTACCATGATGCTCAGACTGCTTTACCCAAAAGTATCTACTGTGATTTGTCCTCATCTGTAGCTCACAAAACTTTAATAAATTTTGAGTCCTTGCCAAAGGCTACAGAAATGGTCCATACAGGGTGTCTAAAACTGTTTCATATATCATTTTATGTATCCACTTATTTAGTCTGTAGTATTAGCATTGTCCATTCAAACTGAGTTATAAGGTCTGGTTTTTCAATTGATGCTACCTTTATTGTTGGATGCACTATGCACTAGAACTCACATTCAAAAGATAATTCACCTGACTATGAAGGACATGCTTATTATTAATTATTTGTTTCATTAGCATAACAGTACAGAGTAAGCACAATGAATAGAATGAATATATTCTTGTGCATTTTGCTAGCTGGCTCAAATAAGAAACAAACAAGAACCAAAGCATTGTGTTATTGGTCCATATCTAAATGCATGTAAGGTTAGCATTAAGAACATATATAATGATTAAAACACGGAAATATACCACAAAAGTGAGAAGATAAAAAGGAGAAATAGAAGTTGTTTCTGCATTTGGGTGAATAATGAGCTTAGACATTAAACTATCACTCTTTCACTTTAAACTATCATTCATTCACAGTCTTTGAGGACTGTGGACAGTATCATACCTCTGTATGGTGCTCAGTAGTGTGTTGGTCTTTGCTGGACTCTCTCTTACACAGCAGGAACAGCACTTCCAGGACAACCACTCCAAACTGTTCACCGGCACGCTACAACTAGTCCAACCAGCGTCTGTGAATATTTACTCACACTTCCTTCCTTCTCTTCACTTCTTGTGTGTGTCTCTCTCTCTCATGATCAATATGGTGTCTCCCAGCTTTATGCTCTACTGTGTTTGAGTCTTTATCAGTCTCACACACGCTCTGTCTTTTCCTTTTTACTCTTTTACAACCGGGGGCTTAAATTGGGAGCGGTCACAAACCGCAACATGTGAGTCATCAACAATAGATTGCTATTACAAGACACACACACATGTGTGTGTGTGTGTGTGTGTGTGTGTGTGTGTGTGTGTGTGTATACACACAGGGAAGTAGCACAGGAAATGGAGTATTATTAGCATGTACAGAGCC